>CM034154.1:189645627-189796154 GCA_019776745.2 Taxus chinensis | reverse complement strand
TAACAAACTAAGGCCTTGTACTCACCAATATGTTCTTTGCTCTTGCACCATGTCTTCCTGAAGTACTTGAGGAACTGAGTTTCCTCTTTGAGTTCATTCAAGAAGTCTTAAATGATTCGAAAGGTGTGTTTGTCATGCATTCTAGAACCATACATGATGGTACCTACTCTCTTGAAAATCTTCCACCTCGACTCCTTGCTACAATACCTGTGCACATTTTTCAACCATGCCCTACACACATGCCATAGGCATAACAATACACGACAACCAAAAACACATGTGATGGCTTTGATTTCAGCTGACACATCATCCATAATGAATGCATTGATCTGCCAATTGGCACGAAGATGTTTTCCTCGTTTCCAGACTCCAGCCAACCACCTGTAAATGTCTTCAATCTTATTCCTCGAAGAAATAGCCCACGCTACGGGAACCCCATCCTCTTGCTTGTCGAAAACAATAAATGTGTATAATTGGTACCACAAATAATATCACATCAAAGGTTAATATGGGGTTTAATATAACACAAAGGGAACATTATTAATGATACATAAATCACACATCATTTCAAAATTCATTCCAATTACTTACGCCATATTTTTTCATAGCAAATGTTGAATCCATGGAGATTATGGAATTGTATGAATGTTGAACCATTCTCTCACACATCCACGGTGTTTGTAACCCCATAATAAATGGAACGGTGGTTTCATTTGGGCATTGATAGTAGAAAAAAATGTCTCTTTCCTCCGCATGCCATAAGTTCACGCTCATGGCATCATCAACGTGCTTTTGAGACCTTCTGGAGTGAAATCTTTTCCACGCCTTCACCACATCCTTTCTTGTAAAGTATTGGTCCCTCTTGCTCAATATACCTAGGTTGGATGGATCCTCTATATATTTTTCATACATCATTTCTACGGTGACACCCATCAACAAAATACTCTGGATATAAATTTTGCATTCATTTGATAAGTACGGGGCAATAGTGACACGAGGATCGTTAAGGGTATTTTCGTTCCTACTATGACAACACTCACCGTTTACATCACAATGGAACAAATTGTTGTATAATATTATTGTTATTGTCGATCTCCCATAAAAAACCTCCACATTGAAATGACATTGGCAACCCCTTTTAATTTGACACCTACTCACTTTTTCAGCTGTTGCCGGCTTATTTCTATTGTCATCTTGACAATATGACCACTAGTAGCTACAATTAAAAATGGTAACATCAAATGCTATACAAATGTTTACAAAAAGAATGTACAAAAAATAATTGTTAGAAAAGGTCCGAACCTAGTATATGACTTGGTTGTATGCAGTTCAGAGTTTGCTATATTTTTTGACTTGTGATTTGTGCGGCCGAATGTAGTCTCAAAAATTTCCTTAGAACCTTCCCCCTTTAGAAATGCCTCTAGTCTTGCGAGTGGTATGGCGGCACAAATGTTGATGTTCGGCTCATCCCCGATTGGTGTCCATTCTAGGTTATCATACGGAAACTGACTCTTTTCCTCTGTTATCTCTTGGATAAGAAGATTGATCATGCTCTGCCATTTGGGCCTCCTTCCCATCCTAAAAATTATTACATGCAGTTTTGCATTGTTAATGAAACAAATATTTCATACTTTCCGACATAAATTTTGAGTTGTGATTGATCATCATCAACATGAATACCATATTAAAACATTGGAAGCATTTGAATTTTTGGCTAATTCAAAATCCACCTTTATAAAAGACTGTATTGAAATGCAAGGAAAACAACAATTTATAGGACTACCTACTGCTTCCAGTGCACAAGCATATCACAATATGGCCATATATAATGTGACATAAAAAATATAATGTGACAAAGACTGTTATAAAATTAATATGATTTCAAATACATTTATTCAATGTTGAGAGAAACTTCAAATAAAAAATATTATAATTAAATTTATAAATATAATTCACATTGTATAATAACATATTTTATGGTGCTTATTTTATTTATAAAATAATATTTTCAAAAATGATTTATATAAAATAGAAATTATTACATTTAGCTAAAAACCATAAAAACTAATAAAACAAAAAACATATTTTTTTAAAAACAAAAGTTACAAATCAGAAAATTAAAATATTAAAATATTAATAACATCTTTAAAATATATATATACATTTATGCATGCCAAAACATAATAAATAAACAACAATAAAATATTAATCTTCGCAACACCCATGTACCCTACTTTTTGAAAATTGTGAACTTACAAACTAAAATTGAAGAATATAGATATTTCAAAAGATTTAAATTGAAAAATGTGATTTCTCCACAATGAAAATTATAAAATATGGATATTTCGAAAAATTTATTTTGTCTTGTATGAAATTATGAATATTATTCATGATTGTATTTTTTTACCTTGTTTAAGGATTTATCATCCGTGAATAAATTATAATAATGTAGACTATCTACATCTATAGTTTTACTTATATTTTGTTAGTGTACATATTATTAAAAAATAGAAATCACTAGCATATTAAATTTCCCACAATGCATGTATTTCAAATTTTGTGGATAATACAAACTAAATATTATAATGTGTAGAATTTTCACACTTTTATTTGAAATTTAGAAATGGTGCTAAACTTTTGAATCGCAATAAAAATTATTTACTATACATTTTGAACAACTAGTATTCAATGACATACTAAACTATCTAAAATATACATATAATTTATAAATTGTTAATAAATTGAGGACTATTTTTAGGAACTCTTGCAATTTTTGAAATTTCTATGGGAACTCCCTTCATCTTCAGTTTACGTGGAGGATCGTATTTATGTATGTCTTCATTCTACCAACAAGATCGAGAGGAATGAAGTTCGTGGTATTCATATTCACTACACAAAAAAGTAACTAGTACACAAAAGAAGCATATAAGTAGAGTTAGTATGTTATATGACAAAACTAGTATACATCATCGAATATGAAAAATATACAGAAAAGCAAACGCCATTTCAGAAAGCTAATATCCATGACAAATTCAGGTATGAATAAATTTTCTTCAGCGGGCGGCTTTAAAAACCTTTGCGCAACACAGTCTACCACCCAACTATTGATGCAGAATCCTAAGGCGAAAGTCCCTTCAACACGCAATGATAGTTGAGTGTATAGATGTGACATCCTAAGGGGCAAGCTCCTTCAACATGCACCGATTCTTGTCTTTGCAAAGGAACTTGCCCCCATATACCAAATTGAGAATGAGAGTATGACAACAGAGATTTTTTGTAGCTTCAACTTACATCAGACATTCACAACCTTGCAATTACCAATATTTAAATACTAATAAAAAATTATATATAAAAATGATCTGCACATTAGCAATATTTACAACTATAATGAAACCAAAAAATCAAACTTTTCCTAATGTATTCCATTTAACATAACTAAGAGCAATGAAATTACAACTAAGAGCTCGAAGATCACATGCATATTTAATTGAAATTTTTATATTTTCTTACGATGGAAACAAATCAACATGCAAATCTAGAACTTATTTATGCTTATAGATAATATTAAAAATCATCTCAAACACTTATAACATTAAATGTGTTGATTTTGTTTAACTATAATTGTATTAATGTTTGAGTTATAACTATAATAATGTTTGAGTTTAGATTTCAAGACATTTATTATTAAGGTTCTTGTTAACAAATATAAATACAAATATTAAGGTCATACTAGTGTGAGTTGAAATTTTTTAATTTCATAAATGAAAACGTGTGGAAAACCGTCGTATTTTTCAACGTGCTGAAAAACACACTATGTTTTTCAGCATATTGAAAAACATAGTGTGTTTTTCATCAAGATGAAAAACACATTGTGATTTCCACACGTCAATCACTAGACATTAATTACCATTCAAATTTGAGAGCTTGATTTTTGTGTGTAGAATCTTAGTTGTCATTGATGAGTCATTATGAAATTGATCTCGCCATATAGACATTTAGTTGTTAGTCATGAAAATAAGACTTTTCTGTCTATATAGGGAAAAGGTCTCATTTGACCATGATAGGAACCAATAACCACGATAAAACATGTTAAATAAGTACTACTTTCAAAATAAAGTGGCATAAAGAGGAGTTCAATTTAAATTAGTAATAGTGTTTAATGGTCAATCACAAATTGTCACATAGGTTGTAAGTTATTGAGACACCATTCACATATTTTACAATGTTCTTCACAAGGCATCAAGAGGTAATTAACAGCTCAATACACATCACAACAGAATGGAGGTCCATCAAAAGAAAGAGGAAGTCTTTATTTGTCAAGAAAAGTATGTCCAAGACATGTTTTTGAAGTTCAATCTTAAATATTCTAAGGCTATGGATACTCCAATTGCAAATGGAGGAAAACTAATGTCGTAGGATGGCAACACTTTAATTGATGAGAAGATTTTTAGAAGCTTGGTGGGAGGTTTGATGTATCTCACTATGATTAGACCCGATATCATTTATGAGGTTTCACAAGTTTCTAGATTCATCAACATTCCTTCACTCAGACACATGCAAGTCGTGAAAAGATTTTTTGGATATGTGAAAGGGACTTATGATCATGGTATTCACTTCAGACCAATAAGTTCATTATGTCTTGTTGGATACTTATATTTACATTCAAACTCATTTGAGAGGTAAGATTTATTTGGGAGTTTGATATTATTGTTGTTGAATTAAAAACCTTACGTGCACATACAAAATGAATTTGTGCACTTATTTAGGCAATCCACCTATATTTGAGTTTGTTCACAACAACTAGTTATTTTTTGCGAAACAACTTTCCAAGTTATTTTAACTTTGAACTCCCTATTGTAATATTAACATACACAAATATAGAAATATATAGAACCTTTGTGCATGATTGGTGTCTATGTGGGTGCAATGATCTTTTGGTTTTGGTAATGGTCTACTATTGCAAATCCTGGTGTAAGATTACTCCATACTCCCACACAATTTTGTATATGAAAGATTCAAATTGAGTAGAAATCAACAAATTCACTTTTGACAACTAAATAAAACTTTAGGACATATTGGATGAGATTTCCACCTCGAGATACTATCTTATATGGCATTTTTCATCTCATTAAATGGGAAAAACCTCTTTCAATATATATATCCTTTTAGAGTTGTCCTACAATGAGAGTTTTTTTCTATTTATAATGAAAAGAAAGCCAGTGCATGTGGTCCTTATATATTTACATTTTATATTTATATCTTGATTATAGCCCCAACACATGAACTTAACTTATTCAATACCCCTCGTGTTAACTTGTTCGATCGAGTTATTTTCGTATATGTAAGAATACTATAATTAAAAAATAGATAACTGACATTGGAATATAAAGGATAATATTATAAATAAGTTTCATAAAACATATTTCTCTCAACAAGTTAGACTTACACTACTGCCATTCAGACCATGCTTTTCTATGAACTATTAACATGGTAGTAATTATGTATTCATAACACATTTGAATGACAACATTTGTTGCAATTTGTACATATCAAGTTTGGATAACTAAGTTATTGCTATCATTCCAAGTTCTTAGTAGCCCTAAGTTCTTGTCATCTCTTAAAATGCTTTTGTAGCGCACAAATCTTATATAGTATGCCGATTAGATTTCCTATAAATGAATTTCTTGTTTGCAAAAAAAGATTCCTTCCAAATATATTTTTTAGTATTTATACAAGTTTGTTACTATGTTGTAGTAATTTTTTAACTAAATATATTACATAAATGCTTTTTAAAATTCTACAAGATATTATTTCTCCTACAAGCTCTTGTTGTGCTATATTGAAAACGCCACTTTGTTCAAATTTAATAAAATGGTTGATTGAAATAATTGAAATGATAACACAATTTATAAATGAACAACAACTTAACTAAGCATCACAACTTAATTTTCAATCTTCTGATAGTTGTCTGAACATAAATATGAAGATAGGCATCAATCATGTGAAGGAATTTTTCAGTGGTTCCATGAAGGAATTAATTCCATGTTAAGTGGAAACTAAACAATTAAATAATATGGGGCATATAATATAATTACTTGAGAGCCACCTGCTATTCTCTGAAATCATCCTTTGCTTACCTTCTACTCTGCAAATTCGTCCACACCTTTGGCTTTGGCTTTGGCTTTGGCTTCTTGCAGAGATGGCAGTTTTTTGTTTGTTTACATTTGTACTAAAATACCTTTCTGCTCAGGGGTGAAAATAGGGTTGAATAGTGTTTTGGCAGTAAAGTGCCTCTTCCTAAGCACAGTTAATGCCTCGCGTACAACCGCCGCTAGTGACAACAGCTCTCTAATCACCCAAATCGTCCTTTGAAGACTCCCACATAGGAAAACCAAATAATTTGACAGGACCACCACCGACACTGACAAAAATGGACACATCATGTGTATTCGACGAAGCATGGCATGTTGTTGGATGGTAAATTATGGGAAATGCACATACATAGGTGTAAAATGAGTGAAGGGTAGATGTCTCCCATATACTTGTGGTATATTGATTTAGTGAGGTTAAATTTGATAATCATATAATTTTTGTGAATTTTTTTTTATTAAACATTGAGGCATTACATTACAATAAGCACTCATTTATATAAATTGTCAGCATCTTTGTCCATGTTTTAGATGAAGTATATAGCGAAAGTAGAATGTTAAGTAAGTGTATAAACTAAATCAATGAGCACCTTTAGCTAAGTGGTTATAGGTAAGGGGCATCCACGCCGTCGAAATCACCTAGGGCACGATCCTGACCTCAACTGCTTGACTCTGTTAGTGAAGGATTTATTTTCCTCGCTCTGTTTTTATTATCCTACTCGATGTAGTGCCTACTTCCCTTTGACACATTTGATACTGATTTTGATACTATTGATCATATTATGGACACTATTATGTTTATTTTAGTATGATGGTTAGATGTTAGATCATGGACTAGTATTCATCTGGATTCAATTATTATGATTGGTTATTACCAGAGAAATTTCTATATATGGTTGATGATGTACTGTTATGACATGGACATATTATAGATGTTGATTTAGACTTATGATATTGGATAATTGAATAGATCTGGTATGGTAGAATTTAGATGATGATATAGTTGATTTATTTAATTAAAAACGATAACGTTAAATTAATGATGTTTTTGTGATTTGTGCGTATAGATGATTTTGAAATATTGTTTACATCATTTTGGATGTCTGATGCGGCCATGAGGCCGAAGGAGGTAATTGCATTTTGCAGGTTAAAAATCACAACAATGTCGGGGCACTGGAGACTAACCATATTGGAATTCTGGATGAACTCAACGCGAGTCACCATGGCAACTGTAATTGTTTGTGTGTTGTGTTATGTGTTAGGATTTCCCATGGGGGGGATTTCCATTATATGTGACCATGGGGTATGTGTTTTATGTATGTGTTCCTTTTAATTATTGTTGTATGTATTTTTTTGTAATGTGTTCTTTCTTATTAATTTAATTTAAATGTGATAATTTAATGTGAAGAGTCATATAGTTAAAGTTTATTTAATTTAATTGGGATGTGGAATGTAAGTAATAAAATGTTGTCTTGGTTATTAATTAAATTGGATTTATGTTATGTATAACCATATGTTAAATAAATAAATCATTATATCAAAAGAATGTAATAAATAAAGTCATAGGTATTAATGCATGCTGTAAGAATGTGTAAGTGATGTGTAAGTTGTGTAAGTCAAATTTTGGAGTGTAGAACACTCCATCCTCTAAGGAATTCGAATTTGACCTTGGAGGCCAAATTTGGAGGCTTGTGGGACAAGTTAAACTTGTCCCACACCTCTTAAAATCATCCACCAACCATACCTATGGTTTTGGAGGTCAAAATTAATCTTTTTAATTGTATTTTGGAATGACTATGTGTAAGTCTTTATTGCACTTTTCTTACAAATTTTTAATTTAGTCCTTGTTAAAGTATGGGTTAATTTTGAGTGTGTAAGTTGCTTGTCATCTCCATTTATTGTGATTTATTGTGAAGTTGACTTTCTCTTTTGGGGGTTGAGTAAGAATGATGTGGCATCCCACTTGGAATCCACATCATCCTCTCCCTCCCTCTCCTTTAAAATTCAAATTCTTCCCTTGTTTATGGTTGTTGAAACTTTGCTTTTTCCTCCTTGGGTTGAATTTTTTTGCTGTTGGAGCTTGCTTTGAGGAAGGAGTTGGAAATTCTTTTGCATGCTTATACCTTGCTATTTTGGGACTGCATTTTGAGCACTGAAGGAACTGCTCTTTGGGAAAACAATCTCCATTATGGAGAGGTAGGATCTTGTCCTTTTAATATGTTGTTTTTTCCCTTTTCTTGCATGAATGAAATGGTGAATGTGTTGTGTATTCATGGTGGTTGGGTAGATTGCTTAGGGCAAGGTGTAGGAGAAGACTATGGGGTCTTATATGGGGGGGGGCATAAGGGATTGTCAATCAATGGACACTTATTCTATTTTGGAGGGAGTTTTGGTTTTGGGATCCACCTTGGAAAAGAAACTGCTTGCATTTCTTACTATTGGGGGGCATAATGGATAAACTTGGGGGGGGGGGGGGCATAAGGAGGCGTTGGGAGATATAAGGTTTATGGGTTTGATGTATTTATTGGTGGTATGCATTCTGGTGGATGCTCAATTCCAAATGGGGAGGCATAAGGAGATTCCTCATAGTTCTTGCTCTTGATGGCTTGCTTGATCAAACCTATGTATTGTGTGAATGATTCTTATTACAGTTGTGAACTGTTGTCTTTTTTTGGAATGCATTTCTTATTGTGTTCTACATGTGAAAAGAATGTTGGTTGTTGTGATAGAAGCCTTGTTGCCATGTGTTGATGTCCATTTTCTATTTCAATATGGTTGGGGCTCGGGGGCCAATGGGGAAATATGGCTTCTCCTTTCCCATTGGATGTCTTGGTTGGGTGGAGAGTGTTGCTTTTCCCCCTTCCTTGTTGTGATCAAATGAAAAGATGAAGAAATCAGCATGCTGTTGTTTTGGAGCTTGGAGAAAACGTAGTTTTGCCAGTCCCTTCCTTAGAGAAAATTTCATTGTTATCTTCCCACTTGGAGTGGATGAATTGTATCATTGTTTAAAAATGTGAAGTTACTTGTAATGCAAAGGAAAAGATTGAGACCCATTGGGAAATGTAAAGATGTATTATTCTATTCTCTATGTATTGGAAAAGAATGTCATACACTTGTAAATTACATATTGAAATTTAAAGAAAGAAATAATTTGTTATGTATTGTTGGAAATCAATAAAAGAAATACATTCCTTTCTCAAATTGTAATGTTGTATTAAATTGGAGTTACAGCTTTGAAATAAAATATCTGTTGAAAAAGGAAAATGCGTGTGGGAGAAAAAGACAACATTTTGTTCTTTGCATTTATTTAAAATTTGAAATATCAAATGTTGTTTGTGCTTTTGAATGATCAGATAAATCAATCAATTATTTTAGACAAGAATGGAATGTCTTAGATCCATTTTGAGAATGTTTTCCATGTTTGGAAGTGGAAAATGGATTATTATAGTCGTTAATGAAAGAACTTTGTTCTTTTTATAAATCTGGCGTTTGAAAATAATCTAATAAATGTACAGTTCAGATTGGCAACTTAAATTAAGAAATGAAAAAATGCAATTCAGATGTAATAAGCTCTAATGAATTCAATTTGACCTCAACATCAAAGAAAGACATTTTAGAACTTCATAAAATCAATTTTAGAACTTGTTGGACCACTTTCCTGTCAAAAGTTGTAAAAATATGAAATGCACTTCAATTAACAAATTGAACCTTTAAAATACTCTAAAACTTACCCAAGATCAATCCTCCATGTTCAATTGACATGTTGAGAAGGAGAAAACCAAAATTTGATCAAAATCTCACAAGTTGGAAAATTGTTAGTCTTGAATTTTTAAACCCTGCAGATCGATTTCTCAAAATTGACCTTTGAAAATTCACCAAAATCCAAAATTTATGATTTCTATGCAAAGAGGACTTCTATATCTTTCCGGAAAGTCCTTATTTGTCCAAAACTAACTTTCCTATCAAAAGTTATGGCCATTTGAAGTTTTACTTCAAAATGGCCATCCAAAAATAAATCTAACTATATTAAAATCAAAATTTGAACTTTGGAAAAAATTCCCCAAAAAAGTTTGCGGCCCCGCAACACGCTCAACCAATCATGTGTCACCACGTGGCACTTTGGAGGGATGAATCTTATTGAAACTTAACTTTTGTAAAAATCTGACTTTGGGAAATTTTCCCAATTTTTCTCCGTAACCCTACGGCCCCGCAGCCAATCACATGCTGACACGTGGCTTGGTGGGCATGCGAAAGGAATTTTGAAAACTTAAAAATTTTAAAATTTTGGAAAAGTTTCATGTTTTTCTTCGCAACCCTACACCCCTGCAACCAATGGGCTGATGACACGTGTCCTAACGGACACACGGACCCGCGCAAGTCATTTTGACTTTTTAAACTTTTTGGCTCAAATCACAACTTTCCCCACCTCTCCGCCGACCTGCGTCCAATCACAGGATGCCACATGGCACTTTTTACAAGGGTGGAGGTTTGGAGGTAAAATTTCCTTTGGAAAATTTTGGGTTGGACTTTGGGAAAAATTCCCATTCTTTCCCCGCGACTAATAGGCATTCGACACGTGGCACTAGGGCATCGGCGTGCATGCAGACCTTTTTGTCCTCTTAGCACTTTTAGCGATTGAGACTCAAAGTCTCAACCCACTTCATGGGCCCACTGATCCTTCCAGCCAACCGGAGTATGCCACGTGTCCCCTTTCGTTGGTCCCACATGCGCGTGGAGGTGTTTTGCGCCTTGCGCCAAAGGAAGGGAAAATTTCACCCTAGAACTCCGCCGGGCCATAACTTGAGTTTTATAAGGAGTTAGGAGGACTTCTTTATATGGTTGGAAAGGTGAAGAAATTTCCTATCTAATGAGCATGATTTAGGAAAGTTTTTATGAATCTAAATGTGTGAAAAATCAAGTTGAACCCTATAAGCCTGTTTGGGCAGAGATGAGAGGGATTTCACTCTCCTAACCTAAGTGATGAATTTAACTTCTTGTTTTGCCCTTGTGCCTTGTTGTTATTAGTTTCTTGGAGTACTTGTTACAAGTGAGTATTACTTGTTAATACTTATTTGGTTTGTGCTAACTGTGATCTTGTAACCCTCCTTACAAACACTCTAAATAAATAAAAAATTATTCCATAATTTTCCTAGCTAAACCTAGTTTGTTTCTTGGTCTCAAGTGGTAGTTTGAAGCGGGCATTATATGAAGTATATAACGAAAGTACAATGTTAAGTAAGTGTATAAACTAAATCAATGAGCACCTTTAGCTAAGTGGTTATATGTAAGGGACATCCACGCCGTCAAAATCACCTAGGGCACGATCCTGACCTCAACTGCTTGACTCTGTTAGTGAAGGATTTATTTTCCTCGCTCTGTTTTTATTATCCTACTCGGGATATTCCACCTCACTTGGAGTTTCCCTACACTTATGGGATATTCTTGCTTAGGTGTACACTTGACTACACTATTATAGGTTACCACTTGACTACACCATTCTAGGTTTTACTTACCACTATTCTAGGTGGAGATTGTCATGATTTTAGGAAGGGGTTACACATTCACCTCCTATATGTAAATCTCTTGCATTATTTTATTTGATCATATTGAGTTAGAGTTATTTCTGTGTTAATGAAATTATCTCTCATGTATTTTCATAATTTTCAGTCTTGTATGCTTGCTTTCTTTTGTCTTGGAACAATTCACGTCTCACCTCATTCACTTGTGCATTCTTCAAACCAACAGGGTCGTGGCACTTCTCCTATAGACTCTTTGTGTTGGGGTGTTGAGGACCTTGACATTCATCAAGAATTAATCCCTAGTGGGCTCTATACGAGCCAAACAACTTCACTAATGGACCAAATGGTCATTGAAACCTTGGTGAAATTTTAGCGAGGTTGTCCAAAAATATATATAACAAGGTTCTAATGTGGCTAGTATGGCCACAATTTTGTAAAATTGAATTGTTAAATTTTAGTACGGTAATGAATTTTATGTTCTAAATTTGACACTTGTTTGTATGTTTTTGGGGTTTTTAGTAGAAAAATATTTACAAAAAAAAGTGATTGAATCTTAAACTTGCACGTGTTAGGTGTATAAAATTCTCAGGCTTAGTTACTTATTTTGTAACAAATGGTGGGGGGGGGGGGTGGACAGAGAATGACATTACATCATGGAGTGTACATTGCATATTAACATATGTATCAAGTATGAATATATCCTGAGAGTGGATGAATTAATTGACTTGTTTTAGGAGGCAAGGCTTGAAAAGACAACAAGTTTTTTTATCAAGCTATAGAATAGAATATCCAACATCAAAAAAGGGGGAAGTTTACAAGATTGATAGGGCAACCTTTATGTCCAATTTTTGTAATAGAGTGGGGCCATTTTATTTTAGCTCTTTGTTTCAACTCTTGGTCCCATAGATTGTTTGGTCTTGTGGACATTATTAAAATATTTCATTTGTTCATTCATTCATGCCAAGGACTGTCATTTTTAGCTATCTAGGACTATCATGCTTGGTTGTCAAGGACTAAGAAAAAACTGAAGATATCATTTCCACCAAATTGATTGAGGGAAATTTGTTCCACCAAATTCACATGGGCGTGATCCCAGCCTCAACCATTATTAATTGACATCTCCTGGGATTGGTACCTTGGTGGGTGGCTAGGCAACGCCTTTTACAAAATTATACACACCATTAGGTTACAACCCATTTGTTGATATTTGAAAAACTTTGAGATTATCATATCTTCCAACTTGAAGATTTGAAATATGACCATCATTTTTAATACATAGATTTATATACTTGTGCTATATTAATATATGTGTAGATTTATCTACACACTATAGTGATATGTATAAATATTCTATATAAATTTAAGCACACTTTTGTATGTGATCAATTAAACATGGTAATTGAGGTTAAGTAAGTCTCCTTCTTATAAAATATGGTTTAAGAAACATATAGAGTGTAAAGAAAATGTAAACAAGGTTTAAGTTTTACGGTTACTTATGCATGTCAAACAATTCTCAAGTGACGGTAATATTTTGATATTAGCCTTCAAAATATGTAAAATAGTACTATTTACACAATATAACAATATAATAGACAAATCTAGTTTTTAATATTTATTTTGTATACCAATATGATTTGTAATAAACATATAATTACAATTGTATTTTAAATATGCAAGTCATATGACACTATTATTTCCAAAAATTGCAAGTTTTTTATGCTTAAAAATAGAAAAATGTGTAAACTATTGTCAAATTTGAATGATACATGTTGAAGCAAAGAGCTTTTTAAAACAATTGATTTCATGATATTGAAAGTTACTATCGACTTTAAGTGTATCAAAAGACTTGAAGAGTAGAATAAGATCACGACTATTTTCATCCATTAACTACATTGTTAATTACATTTTTGTATTTATTTTAATAAAAAAATTGCAACTATATATATATATATATATATATATATATATATTATCCTTAATTTTTCTTCCTATTATAAACAATATTAATATTTGAAAGGTGATCTTGAATAAATAATTGTCATCATAATTTCACGTGACAAATACGATTAACTCTCAAATTTAGCCCTTCGATAAAATTTTCTGGGATCCATCAAATTAACATCTACAATAGTTGAAGGAGTTGTTACCACCAAATATAATCTTGATTTCATTACCAATTGGAGTATTGATGTCGAACATTTTGATAAGAATTGAACTCATGACCTACAAGTGAAGTGTATTGTCAATTGTGTTTTGGAATTGTTTATACGACATTACAATATACATTCCTACATAAATATTATATTGGTTAGAAGGCTTGATTTGTAGCAACATATAAACTTAATATACTATGATGTTTATGTCAATAGTAATATAATGATCGATTGATTGTAGATGTGTGTGTTGAGTTTCTCAATATCCCCTCTCTTTTTCAATATGCTTACATCTCGAATTGTTTCTAAAACTCCATGTTCCTCAAAAATGCATATTAGGTACAACCTACAATGGTAGTCATTGTGGTGGTGGAATGTAATAATGTGAGATGATAATAAAAATTATCAACATTATTACATTGATAAGTGTAACCTAAATTCATAATTGAGGGTGGTGTTGGAGTGTAATAATTTGAGATGCCAATGAAAATGGATGAATTTAAATTTGACGCCCATTCATCCT
The DNA here is from genome assembly GCA_019776745.2 of Taxus chinensis. Lineage (NCBI taxonomy): Eukaryota > Viridiplantae > Streptophyta > Pinopsida > Cupressales > Taxaceae > Taxus > Taxus chinensis. The sequence continues at coordinate 189,781,810 of CM034154.1, read as the reverse complement.
TCATAGGGTAGTATTGATCATAAATTGGATGTCCATTTGACCATCCAAAAGAAGTTTTTTTACTTCTTACGCTGATATTGATAACCTATAATGGATGTCAGGGGTGGTGGTGAAGTGTAATAGTGTGAGATATTAGAAATGGTCGAATTTAAATTCACCATTTGTTTGACCTTCATAGGGTAGTATCGACCTTAAACTTGATGTCCATTTATCTTTCCTATGGAGGTTTTTCTTCTTGCTTTTAGAAGGTGATCAAAAAATTGTGATAACTTATGCATATGGTGAAGTTTGGAGTCCATTTTTTATTTTTCTAAAAATCTATTTTTAAGACTAACACATTGTTATGACTAGATTGATGTCATTTATCGCTTGTAAACAAAAATTCATATAGAAGGTAATATAGTCACTACTAAATTATAAACATGCAACATTTTAAAATAAGGCCACCACGTGGCATAATATCTATAAATAAAATAGAAAAATACAAAGTGTAAGCTAGGAAAAATGCATTACTAACAAGGAAGTAAAATACTAACAATAATACCTCCTCCTTCGCGTTCCATAGCAAACCTCAGAATGGGATAGGAAACATGGATTGAGCCTTGATTGTGTGATATGTAGGTACTTTTTTCAAGACAGAGCAAGGCCTTCCTGCAACAATGATCCACTTACTTTGCACCAAATGGATAAAAGGATTACGGATTTGGGATGCTTCAAGATGAAGCTATTTGGGCATTAGGATGAGGTGGAAGGATGTTTCTTTGCTCAAAGGATACAAGAACTTAGACAGGGCATTCAAGCTTGTTCTTCGTGTCTTAGAGGGGAGGGGTAAGGCTGTATTTATAGCCTGGGGAAGTGATTCACTTAGAGTAATTTAAGTAATCATGGTTTGAAGATGTGGGCAATATTAGGTGAGTGGGGACCACGAAGAATGGGTGAGGATTTGATTTTGGATTTGTAATTCGTAAGTGGAGGATTTTAAGTGAGTGGGGACCACGAAGAGTGGGTGAGGATTTGATTTTGAATTTTTAATTCAATAGTAGAAGAACATGGAGAATAATGACATGTGGTAAGGATTAGGTTATTTTTAGATTTAAAATGGATAATTAATTAAATTATATTTGATTAATTCGAAGTGTATTTTTGTGGGAGAGGTAGGGGAATTAATTGATTTAGGAAAGATGTGAAATTAGGGTGTCTACATTTGCCCCTCTTTGGAAGGGTACTATGAAAGTAGCATCCTTTCAAAGAAAGTAGATGAATTCAATCTAATTTTCTTAAGCAAAAAGTAGAGTGAATGTTTGTTGAAGAGAATTGAATATGGTGAGTGACGGATGTCATGGTAACTTCCAAGACAAATATGTCATGAGAAGATGTGATTATGGACAGATGTGATGATGCCCCCTCAAGAGGGCTGATGAGAATGGAATATATGACAGAGCTCTCAAAAAGAGGAGACATTAATTATGTGGATGAGGGAGGACGATAATGGGGCAAAAGAGATTGGAATGACCACACGATGCAAATGGAAAAAGGATTCAATTGGCCTTGAATGCTAGGTGTGAGGGGTGTGTGGGATGATGTAATGGGAAAGAGAAAAGGGAAATAGACATGAATGGTGGTTGATTATGAGAAGAGTAAGAAAGGTGAAGGGTTATGGAGAATAGAGGAGGGACAAATAAATGAAAGAGGTAGAAGAGAAGAAGGGAATGATAAAGGACAAACAAGAAGAAAACAAGAAAATGCCAAAGCAGAGGGTGAAGGGATGAAATGGAGAGATGTGTCAACTGAAGGAAACAACAAAGATAATAAAGAGGGATGTAGGAAAGAGAAAGAAATGTTAGAGCTGAGAAAAGCAAGAAACGGGGAAAGATAAATAAGAAGGAGAAGACGAGGTGGGAGTAGGGGGTAAAATCGACAAAAAATTGAAAGAGGACAAAAGAAGAAGTAGAACGGAGAAAAAAAAGGAACTATGAGGGGCGAGGAAAGTGTGAAATAGAGTAGAGAAAAGAGGAGAAATATGAATATAATGAATGAAAAGGTAGGGGTGGTAGAGAAAAGGCGGGGTGGTCAGAAGAAACGTGAAATTTATGGGAGAGGAAAGGAGGATAGAACAAATATAGGGAGAAGATTGAAGGAACCAAGTTTTCGCAAGGAAGACCAAGGGCAAAGAATATGGAACAAACCGTATGGAGATGCATGTGGAGGGGGGTGGGATGATAAAAAATATGGGACAATGCAGAAGAGCCAGGTTATCGATGGGGAAGTAAGGAGGAAACATGACATAAAAAGGGGAAGAAGATGATACAGAGGAAGTGAAATAAGACGAGGGTTGGGAGAGAGAAGAGGATAACAAAGAAAATGATGTAAAAGGAAGGGAATACAAAATGGGGATAATAAGTGTAGAGTGAACAGTATGAGGAATGTAAAGAGATGAAAGAGGGGAGGAATGAGACAGATTGGAAAATATGCGGAAATGCATGAAATGAGGATACTAGGATTACGAGAAAATAGACAAAGCATGTATGATGAAGACAATAATTATATTGAAGAGGGTGAAGGGAAGATGGAAAAGTGGGGAAGAAGTGAAAAGAAAGGGTGGGAGTGGGGGAACAGAATATGAGAGAAAAGAGAATTGGAGATAGAAGAAGCAATGCTAGTGAGGGGAAATTAGGGAAAGTCCACTAACAATAAGTGGCGGGGAAGGATGAGAGAAAAGACGAAGAAAGGGAGAAAGGTAATAAGGATTTTAAAGGGTAACACCAATGAAGGGATGTTAGGGAAAGCCCATTAAGGAAGGAAGGAATGAAGGGAAACTGTAGAAGGTCCAAGGTAGTGAATGAGGTCATGCGGAATGAGTATTGATGATTTTTAGGGAAATTCCACTAACAATTATTAGCGCAGGAATAAAAGATGTTGATGAAAGAATGTTAGAGGAATGTTAACAACAATGACGAATAAGTTTGTCGGTAGAGTTGTGGGAGAATTCAAGAAGAAGTGGAAAGAGTAAAGAAAATGTGAGGGATGAGGTGAAGGCAAGGAGAGGATGCAAAATATGAAGACGAACGAGGTGAGGATGAAGAAACAAGACATGAAAAGAATGGGAAGAAACAATATAAAGGATGATGGATCAAGAAGGGGGAAAACGGGAGAAAAGAACGTGATTATAGGTGGAAGATATTAGACGTATGTTGTGAGATGATAGGTGGAGAAAGGATAATGGTAGGAGGAAAATGTGGTTGGTAGGAGAGACCGAGTGGAAGAAGTGATCAACAAAGAGAACGAAGAATGGGGTGAGGGAAAAGTTAAAAATGAAAAGTTTAGCGTAGGGAGGACCTTGACATAAGACTGTCATGTGATGAAAGTGGTTAAGTAAGATTACCAAGCGAGCGACATTGGAGATGACAAGTGGGAAAGAAAGAAGTGGTTTTTGTGAGAATGGAAGAGGAGGTGAGAGGATGTGATAATGGGGAATGCCGAGAAAAAGTGAATGGTGAAGGATGTGTAGTGATGGGGAAAGGAAAGAAGATAGATCATCCTTAAGAGGTACTCTTAAGTGATATCGCCATGCTGTTGTTGCAGACTCACAGCACCCCTGGATGCAAATCAGGCTTCTAGGTTGATGTTCAGGCATCCAGTGTGATTGCACAACATGGAATCCTTTCTCCAAGCGTGGGACTTGTAAAGATGAGAAAAGATTCTCCAGAGAATGCTGGTTCCTATTCCTCTGTTCAGATGCACACAAAAAATGCAGAGGGTTTGCTAAAACCTAATCTAACTTGCCAAGGAGACAGGGTAAGAAAATGCATAGAATAAAACCTAAACTACAAAGGTGATGCACCGAGGAATGTTAGACACTCATTTTGCAAATTTAACACAGACCACATAGATGCAATACAAACACCATGCACAGGTAACCAAACTGCAATAAGAGATCAAAATGACAGCAATGAATACATGAGAGGGTCGAGAGTCAATCACAACACATATATTATTGCTCAAGAGTCGATACAGTACATTGCAGTGGCCAAGAGGCAAAAAGACTGGCATTACAACCCATATGGGAGGTTTGAAAGCTCCACAATTTCTCTTGCAAGCGAGGGAAGAAGGGAGGATGCAAAACAAGAATGTCTGACCCCTTAAAGGAGCTCTTCTTTACAATATATATCAAGAAATGAGAGAGGGAAGAGAGAGGAAATCCAGAATCTGCCCCAACCACTTCTTGGTAGCATTTAAAATCATCTCATTATGACAGAAGCGGCGGATCCTAGCAAAACGGCGGGCTGTCTAACAGGAGCGGCGAGCTGTCTGCTGCATTAAAGTTGGTTGTTGAAGCATTACTTCTGTCTATCACCACGCGTCAGAGACGTTTTCTTAATTTTCTCCCTCCAAACTACACCAAAATGTGAGATTGATCCCAGAATCATGTAGAGAATTTCAACAGCTTTCCGTTGATATAAAGAACGTGCAAATCCGAGCTCTGGATCGAAAGATACGAAGGTCTGAAGATTTAGGGCACAAAACAGGTGAAAACGGATTTTTAAATTTCTTTTCCCGCGCTCTGCCATCTGGACGACACGTGGCAGGCTCTGGTTCGCTGAGCAATTTTCTCTCTCCACCTTTTCACGGGCTTTTCTTGTGGGCCCCTTAAACTTGGACACGTGGCACTATTTCATTGGTTCGGATCAGTGCTCGAAAACTCGCCCCTTTGACCTTTTGGACCTTTTTCCTTGGCGACACGTGTCATGCTGTGATTTGTCCACGGGCCTGCCGGATTTTCACGTCCACCGCGTCCTTTTGTCCCGGATGTCCCAGTGCTTCGCGGGACAGAATCCTCCGATCCACCCGAAATGGGCTTCCTCGTCCCTTTTCTGCCGGTGACACGTGGCGTGATCTGATTGGCTTTCGGCTCCTTCGGCTATCCGCGTCCCGCGCGCCCCTTTGTCCCACTTGTCCTTGTGCTGAAGTTTCCTATTTCGGCCGATCCGGCCGGTTCGCGTCCTTCGCGTCCATTTGTCCCAAATGTCCCAGTTCTCTCTGGGACAAATTCTTCCAGTTCGCTTCCTCCGCGTACTCTTGTCCCGCTTGCTCCCGGTAAAGGACTTGGACAAATTTTCTTTCTTTCGGCCGATTCGGGCATTTCGCGTCCATTTGTCCCAGATGTCCCTTTTCTGTTTGGGCCGCCTGGAGGCTTTTCGGCCGATCCGCGCCTTCCGCGTATAATTGTTCCAACTGTCCCAAAGGTGGCCTTGAGCAGGACTTAGCCAATTTTACGATTTTCCCCTGAATCAATCTACTTGCTTGGAACTAAAAACTCTGATGCATGTTATCAAATTAACTCTGGGGGGTGAAATTTGGATAACAATTTGGTGACTTTTCGGGGTCACCTGCCTGCTAGGTAGAAGATCAGTGGCCTTTTAGCGATCCATTGGGCATGGAGTCATAAGCAATAACCTGAAATGAGCCTGATGCTGCAACTCCCTCTACGAGAGCACGCTGAACTGTAAAAAACTCAATCTAGGAGCGACAAAACCTGCGCCAAAGCACTTAGGGAAACTGAAACCTAACTACAACAAGACAATGTGCATACGCACTTAGAGGAATTGAAATCTAGGCTAATATTTACAAGGGTGAACCTTTTATTTTCAGTAGCAATGTTTGAGATAGATTCCATTTACTGGAATCTGCAGTTCTTCACCGTCCAATGAGGCCAATTGGAAAGCATTGCTGCTCTTGCACTTCGTGACCATGTATGGGCCACTCCAAATGGCATCAAATTTTGAATGCCTTCCCGGTTTTGCCCTGTCCACATCCCATTTCAACACTAGATCTCCAACTTGAAAAGATCTATCTTTGGCCTTCCTATCAAAGGTCTTCTTGATCAAAGCTTGATCCTTTTCCATTGCTTGGGATGCCTGATTTCTGATCTCCTGCAGCTCCATCAACTCTGCATACCTCACCTCCATGGGCTCAAATTCAAGTAACTCCAGCTGCTTCATGAGTTCCAATGTTGGCAACTCAAGTGACATGGGCAAGATTGCCTCTCTTCCATAGACAAGCCTGAATGGAGAGTTACCTGTGGATCTTTTGGGAGTGATCCTATCAGCCCATAAGGCTGATTTCAGCTTGGTATGCCAAGACCTCTGATTCTCATCAAGAGTTCTCCTAATGATCCTCAACAAGTTCTTGTTTGTAGACTCGGCCTGGCCATTACCCTGAGGGTAATAGTTCGATGAAGTGCTTAGGTAAATACCATTCTTGACAGCCCACTCAGTCACCTTAGATCCAATGAATGCCAATGCATTATCAGAGATTATTGTGGCAGGTACACCAAATCTGGTTGTTATTCCCTCATAAAAGTCTAAGATGCTAGACTCATTTGCCTCTTTGAGTGCTACTGCTTCTGTCCATTTGGTGAAGTAGTCTGTGGCTGTCAAAATCCATTTATGCCCTTGGCTTGAATTGGGATTAATGACTCCAATGAAGTCCAAACCCCATTGCATGAATGGCTGGTCAACTGAGATTGGATGCAATGGAAGGGCAGCAAACTTCTCTTTTCCTGTGAAGAATGCACAATTCTTACACCTCTTGATCCATGCGTAGCAATCGCTGAAGATTTTAGGCCAATAATAACCAGCCTTCATAATTTTTAGAGCTGTCACTCTTGGCGCAAAATGGCCACCAGCTGGTCCACCATGAAACTCTTCCAATACCCTTTGAATCTGACCTGTGCTAATGCATCTCAGCAGCACTCCATTTACATCTTTCTTGAACAAAACTCCATCAACAATGGCATACGGGACAGCCTGTAATCTGAAGTGTCTCCTTTGGGTCTTGTTCATCTCTGGGGGGCACTGGCCTGTACCTAGGAAGTGCATAATACCTTGGGTCCAGCAAGGAATGGGGGAAGCATTGTCTTCTTCATGATTGCCGCTTGGCTCATGGCTGTCCTGGACTGTCAAAACAGCCTCTTCTTCGTTGCATACTTCCTTTTGCTTCCCTAAAACCAGCTGCTCACACAGTCCTTTCCCTCTTACCAGCTTGGTGATCTTGATCTCAATGTCATACTCCATGACACGGGTGATCCAACCTGCCCTTTTCTCATTCAAATCCTTGTTGAGGAGGAAGTCCTTAACTCCAGCATGTGAGACCAGCAACTGGACCTTGTTGTTTGAGACTAAATGCTTGAATTTCTTCAAGCTTCTGATTACTGCAAGTACATGCTTTTCAATAAAAGAGTACCTCACCTCGCAGTCATCTAGGCTCTGGCTAAAAAAGGCAATCGGCTGCTCATCATTATCTTTGTTCTGCTGTACCAGAATGGCAGAAATAGTGTCATCACCTCCAAATGCATAGAGGATGAAATCCTTGGAGAAGTCTGGGTTGATGAGAGTTGGTGCTTGAGAGATAGCTTCTTTGATTGCTTCAAAACTCTCCTTGCCTTCTGCTGTCCACTTAAAAGCCATGCTCTTCTTTAACATTTTGGTGATGGGCTTGACAAGGGCTGCAAAATCTGGGATAAACCTGCGGACAAAATTGATCCTTCCCAAGAAACTTTGAAGAGCCTTCTTGTGACTTGGCAATGGCAGTGCTCTTATGGCTTCAACCCTCTCTGGATCAATTGCCAGTCCCTCTTTCGAGACAACATGGCCAAGGAGCTTTCCTTCATGTGCAAGAAAGATGCACTTCTTGGGGTTCAAAGATACTCCGAACTTTCTACACCTCTGAAACACTTGCCTGAGGTGAAAGAGATGGTCTGCTGCATTCTTTGAGAAGACAGTGATATCATCTAGATATATCAGCACTATCTTGTTGATCAAGCCTTTGAATGCCATGTCCATTGCCCTTTGAAAGGTAGCACCAGCGTTGGACAGCCCAAATGGCATCTTCTTGTAAGCATATGTGCCCCATTTAGTTGTGAAGGCTGTCTTGAATTGGTCTTCTTCTTTCACCATCACCTGATTATACCCTGAGTAGCCATCTAGGAGAGAGAATCTCTCTGAACCGGATACTACTTGCAATATTTGTTCCATTGAAGGAAGCGGGTAATGATCTTTGAGAGATGCTCTATTGAGGTCTCGGAAGTCCACACACAACCTGATTTCTCCGCTTTTCTTCCTGACCGGAACCAAGTTAGCAACCCAGCTTGAGTGCTTGATCGGGAATATAATGCTTGCCTCTATTAGCTTATTTAGCTCTTTCTTCATTAGAGGCTCAATGTGAGGGTTAACAGGTCTCTGCTTCTGCCTGATGGGCTTAGCATCTGGATCCAATTCTATGGTATGTTGTGCCAAATTCGGATTGAATCCTCTCAAGTCTTCATAGCTCCAAGCGAAGACATCTGGAAATTCTTGACAAAGCTGTATGAAATCTGATTTCTCCTGCTCAGTGGCCACTTTACCAATTTGAAGTGTTTTGCCTTCCCCAACCGGAATTGGCTCTGAATCTTCCCTCTTGACCTGTATGTTAGCCTTTTCTTTACGGAACTGGTCGTTAGGGTTGAAGATAGACTCCAACGTTACTAAACCCTTGGGAAGCTTGTTTGTCCGCAGCTGCACTACTTGATCCCCATACTGCTGCTCTAGTCTGTCCTGATTCCTAGCTGAGAATTCAGCTTCTTCTTGTAAAAAATTGACGATCTGTTGATCGTTTTCAAACACCTGCCAGCTGGTGTTATTATCTGGAACTGCTGGCCTCACAATCACATGGATATGTGGCTGTGTTTTTTCCCTTTTGATGTTGTCAACCACATCAAACGTTGCTCCAACTGCTGCGAGCCTATCCGCGGCTTCATTTTTCTTCCTGGGTATGGACACAATGTTGAAAGCTTCGAAATCCTCAATGAGGTCCCATACCCTATTCTTGTAGCTCCTCAGCAAGTCGTTCTTCGTAGCATGTTGTCCTCTAACTTGGTTGACGATTAGCTCGCTATCCCCGAACACCTGCAAGTTATTTATCCCTTTTTTCCTAGCCCAATGAAGTCCATGAATCAAGGCCTCATATTCAGCTGTGTTGTTTGAACAAGAAAACTGGAAACGAAAAGCTGAATAATATTTGATGCCTTGAGGTGAAACAAGCATGGCTCCACCTCCTGCACCTTGCCTACTCCTTGATCCGTCAAAAAACAGCTGCCATACCTCATTGTCATCATTATGGCTTGGCTTGGTGATGCTAGGAACAGGTTGATTTTCTTCGTGTATACAATAGACTCCCAGCTCAGATTCTTCTACTTCTTGATAGGGATCAAAAGCATGTATCTTGTTTGCCCATTCATCAAGAGTTAGGTCCGGGATACTTCCAACCTTGGTGTCAGCCTCATCAGTACTAGGGTGATCTTCTTGATCAAATGCTGAGCAATTGGCATTAATCTGACTTGGAGTGTAAGGCTCAATATGGAAGTTTGCAATAGGTTCAGACCTAATTGTAGCCTTAGTTCCATACCTTGTTCTAAACAGCATGTGAGACCAATCAGCAGACAAATACCCCCCAATCTTGGCTGTGAAGTCCCTTGACAAGCAAAGGGCAAAGAGTGGTGGAAGGTCTATGATTGATATATCTTGTAAGACAACAACATTTGGACATGCATGCAAGGTAAGACTCAAGTTTTTAATCACTCCAACTGTTGCTATTGCTGTCCCATCCAATTGCACTACCCCTTTAGATATTACTTCATATTGGAGACCCAGCTGATCAGCTATTTGCTTGGGCATCACTGAGCTACTTGCCCCGGAATCAATCATGCAATTGTGTACTAGTTTATCCCCAATGATTAATGAAACATAGAAAGGAGGGGGCTTCAACATTTTACCTTGTTGCCCTCCATGGCTTCCTTCAGGCTGGGCAGCATTTGTAAGCACTTTGTCTTGCATCTGAACCTGCTGATTCGAAGTTGTCCAATCCTTCATGGCAGCTTGCAGCAGATCTCTTTGTCCTGGGATGGATAGGGATTCCCACATTGATATATTGACGTTAGTCTTCTTCATCTGTTCAATGATACTGAACGGGGATGAAGTATCCTTTTGTTGTCCCTTGGTTTGTACATTCACCCCTTGCACGTGGGCAGCAACAGCTGGCATTTGAGTTGGCCTAGGGGCTGTTCTTGGCTGTCCTTGTGCACTTGAAACTGGACTTTGCTTGCCAATCATTTGTGGAGCCGTGGAAGGTTGTGGATTGGCTGGGGCTAATGGCTGTTCTTCACCCAAATTTCTCCTCTTTGACCTTGTGTTGGCTGCAACACCTTGAGAGACTGCCTGATTCATGCCACAGAAATCTTCTGCTTGCCAGTTCACCAACGTGGTGTCATTTGGGGCTGATTGCTGTTGGAATGTTTCTTGTTGTTGACTGTTTCCTTGACTGCCCTCGCCCTCCACACCAGTAGTTGTCACCATCAGTGCTTGATTGAGAGCACCATTGAAACACATGGATTGGTTATGAGGCTCGTTGCATGGAAAGCACCAGTCATATTCCTGAGCAATGTTGTTCTGTGTTGGCACTAATGCCTTAGAGGCAGATATAGCATTTGGATTATAGGGCTGGAATGGTCTATTAGAGGGAGGCCTTGTTTGATTCACATTTGCAACTGGATTAGGTGGTCTTTGTGGTTGGTATGGCTGCCTATTAGGCTGAGCTTGAGGTTGATAGGAAGGTCTGAAACCTTGGGCTTGTTGCCTCTTAATAGTAACCAGCTCATTTCCCAAATTTTGCAACTGTTTCATGACCTCTTGGAGTTCATTTGAAGCACTTGGAGATGAAGTGGAAGCTTCATTTGAACTCTGATTTCTAGGAGTGGGAACAGGAGCCAAAGTGGGTGCTTGACTAGTGCTTGGATTTTCTAAGTTTGGATACAAGGGCATGGGAGGCCTAGGAGCCAGTTTACCAGCTTGAATAAGACAGTTTTCGGCTCTAATGGCAATGCTATAAGCCATAGGGATTGTTGTGCCTCCCATGGACTGAATTAACATAGAAATATCAGAATTCAAAGCTTTAAGGTAATATAGAAAAGCACCTTCTGCTGTTGGCCTGACTGCCACTGGAATCCTATCCCAAGACCTTTGAAATCTGAAGTTGAAGTCAGTCAGCTGCTCGTTGGGGCTCTCTTGATAGTTGTCAGCTGCTCCAAAAGAGACAAGTTGTCTCCCTTCTCTCCAAATTGCTCGTGAAGTGCAATACACAGCTGATTCCAGTTTGTGATAGAACCAGCTCCAAGGCTCCTAAACCATTGTAATGCTTTACCCTTGAAGGAAGATGCCAGTAACTTGACAGCCACTTGCATTTCATTGATTTCATGGATTGCACAAAGGTTAGCAATATCTTTAACATGATCACCTGGAGTAGTCTGATTTTCTCCAGTGAAGTAGGGAATGTTCTTCAAGGCTGCAATAGGAACTGGATGTTGTGCATTGAGAGCAAGTGGGCTGCTGCCTGTGAAGTTGACGTAGGGATTGTTCTGAGCCATTCTAATCGGTCTTAAAACCCTTGTATACTGAATGAAAGGCCTGTCAGGTGGAGGAGTTGAGAGAGTTCTGTTTGGTGGAGATGGAGACCTTTGAATCCTTCTTCCTCTTTGCCTTCTTCTTGGAGATAACTGCAGGTATTCAAACAACACTTCTTCTTCTCCAACTCTTGACCTTGTGGTGATTCTTCTCATGAGTTTTCAGGCCTGCACTGCTGAAACCAGTTGATTCTTCCCCTTGGAGTCGCCAGATATGCAAATAATAGCTCTTATAAGCAAGAAAACTGCAGCAGATGCATATCAACTTTGCTGCAATAAAAATGAGACCTCTAGGTCCCACCGGGCGTGCCAAAACTGTTGTTGCAGACTCACAGCACCCCTGGATGCAAATCAGGCTTCTAGGTTGATGTTCAGGCATCCAGTGTGATTGCACAACATGGAATCCTTTCTCCAAGCGTGGGACTTGTAAAGATGAGAAAAGATTCTCCAGAGAAGGCTGGTTCCTATTCCTCTGTTCAGATGCACACAAAAAATGCAGAGGGTTTGCTAAAACCTAATCTAACTTGCCAAGGAGACAGGGTAAGAAAATGCATAGAATAAAACCTAAACTACAAAGGTGATGCACCGAGGAATGTTAGACACTCGTTTTGCAAATTTAACACAGACCACATAGATGCAATACAAACACCATGCACAGGTAACCAAACTGCAATAAGAGATCAAAATGACAGCAATGAATACATGAGAGGGTCGAGAGTCAATCACAACACATATATTATTGCTCAAGAGTCGATACAGTACATTGCAGTGGCCAAGAGGCAAAAAGACTGGCATTACAACCCATATGGGAGGTTTGAAAGCTCCACAATTTCTCTTGCAAGCGAGGGAAGAAGGGAGGATGCAAAACAAGAATGTCCGACCCCTTAAAGGAGCTCTTCTTTACAATATATATCAAGAAATGAGAGAGGGAAGAGAGAGGAAATCCAGAATCTGCCCCAACCACTTCTTGGTAGCATTTAAAATCATCTCATTATGACAGAAGCGGCGGATCCTAGCAAAACGGCGGGCTGTCTAACAGGAGCGGCGAGCTGTCTGCTGCATTAAAGTTGGTTGTTGAAGCATTACTTCTGTCTATCACCACGCGTCAGAGACGTTTTCTTAATTTTCTCCCTCCAAACTACACCAAAATGTGAGATTGATCCCAGAATCATGTAGAGAATTTCAACAGCTTTCCGTTGATATAAAGAACGTGCAAATCCGAGCTCTGGATCGAAAGATACGAAGGTCTGAAGATTTAGGGCACAAAACAGGCGAAAACAGATTTTTAAATTTCTTTTCCCGCGCTCTGCCATCTGGACGACACGTGGCAGGCTCTGGTTCGCTGAGCAATTTTCTCTCTCCACCTTTTCGTGGGCTTTTCTTGTGGGCCCCTTAAACTTGGACACGTGGCACTATTTCATTGGTTCGGATCAGTGCTCGAAAACTCGCCCCTTTGACCTTTTGGACCTTTTTCCTTGGCGACACGTGTCATGCTGTGATTTGTCCACGGGCCTGCCAGATTTTCACGTCCACCGCGTCCTTTTGTCCCGGATGTCCCAGTGCTTCACGGGACAGAATCCTCCGATCCACCCGAAATGGGCTTCCTCGTCCCTTTTCTGCCGGTGACATGTGGCGTGATCTGATTGGCTTTCGGCTCCTTCGGCTATCCGCGTCCCGCGCGCCCCTTTGTCCCACTTGTCCTTGTGCTGAAGTTTCCTGTTTCGACCGATCCGGCTGGTTCGCGTCCTTCGCGTCCATTTGTCCCAAATGTCCCAGTGCTGTCTGGGACAAATTCTTCCGGTTCGCCCGATTCGGCCGGTTCGCGTCCTCCGCGCACTCTTGTCCCGCTTGCTCCCGGTAAAGGACTTGGACAAATTTTCTTTCTTTCGGCCGATTCGGGCATTTCGCGTCCATTTGTCCCAGATGTCCCTTTTCTGTTTGGGCCGCCTGGAGGCTTTTCGGCCGATCCGCGCCTTCCGCGTATAATTGTTCCAACTGTCCCAAAGGTGGCCTTGAGCAGGACTTAGCCAATTTTACGATTTTCCCCTGAATCAATCTACTTGCTTGGAACTAAAAACTCTGATGCATGTTATCAAATTAACTCTGGGGGGTGAAATTTGGATAGAATGATGATAGAGTTGGTGGGAATAGGGTATGAAAAAATGGACTGAAGGGGAACCCTCAAGTAAATTTGTCATACTACGAGAGTGTGTAAGTAGGATGACCAGGAGAAAGATGGATTTGGGGAAGGATGAGAAAAGAGTTAGTGATGTATACCTGAGTGGAAGAGGAGATGAAAGGAGGTGATAACAAGGAAGAAAGAAAACAAAGGAGTGTAACATGAATGGATGAAGGAATATAATATGTAGTGGAGGGTGGAGAGTGTGAGGGGAATCCTTAATTAGGATGCCCACATGGTGAGAGTAATGATGCAAGAATAAGAAGAAGAAGAGGTGGAATGAGAAGATGTGTGTGGTGGTGATTGTTGTGTGATGAGAGGGGAGGTGGTGGAGAAGCTTCTACAATGGGAAGATCTTAGGGAGAGGGTAAACCTCCACCGAGGATCCCATATAGAAGGGGTTATTAAGTAAGATTGTCAAGCGGGAAGTAGAAGAGTGAAAGGAAAGAAGACAAATGAGTGAGAGGGGACATGAATGGTGAGAAGATTAATATGGGGATAAGTGGCGGAGGAGTAGAAATGAGGAGTAAGGATGAATGGATCAAATATATGGTGATCATGGTGGGGGAGGAGGAGCTGCTGGATAGTGAATGCTACTTGAGAAAGATCTTCAAGTATGATTCACAAACTACAACAGTGATCAAGTAGGATCCCCAAATTGGGGAACATATTAATATGGGTGAATGGATGGGGAGAAAAGTAAGATGCTGATCATGCAGGAAGATACTCACGTGATGAAAATCATCTTAATAGTACATAACATGATGCATCGTGATATAAAAGATCAGGATGACTAGACTGTAATATGCATGATAGCATAAACAGGGGCCATAAAAAAGGTTTGATGCCCCAATACAATATGCAAGTGGAAGAGAGCATAGACAGAGGCCATCAAGAAAGTATGATGCACCAATACAATATGCAAATGGAAGAGAGCATAGACAGAGGCCATCAAGAAAGTATGATGCCCCAGTATGATATGCAATCAGATACCATAAGTATATTAGAGATAACACCATGATACATAAAATCACGATGCCCCCTATAATATATCAAGATACAAGAAAATAATTAATAACTTGTAACTAATAATGCAACACAAGAACCAATAAACATGGCCTTAATGTGTTCCATAATGAGGATTGATCGGATGTGCCCCCAAGCAGGGGTATAAGGACATAAAAAAGGGTTTGGTCATTGTCCTCAAACAAGGAAACAATGAGAACCAAAATTTTCCCAAGCGAGGATTCACGCGAGGAGAAGTGGTTTGAATTTGGTAGTCATAAGGTGATTAGATCATTCGTTGGGGATAATAGTTCAAAGGATGAATTGTGTTGATTATGTTAGAGTTTTTGTGATTTTGTGGAGTTTACAAAAAAAAAAATTTTTTGTTTATTATATTTTTTTGTTGGAGTTTTGGAGATTTTCCAATGTTTTAGGATTTTTAAATTGTTTATAATGTTTTTGGATTTTTGATGATTTTTTCTAATGTTTTTAGATTTTTGATGATTTTCGAATGTTTTTGGATTTTTGATGATTTTCGAATGTTTTTGGAGTTTTGACGATTATCGATAGTTTTTTAGATTTTTAGATTTTTACACTGTTATTAGCAATTTATGGACCAAAGTGCAGACTTATTTTGAGAGGTGATAAACAAGGATATTGTTCGCATGTACCGTGTTCCTCATGGTAACTCATGCTTGGAATAACATAAATTCTCATTCCATTGGTAGGATATGTTGGTGATGATATGATGAAAAGAAATCTAGCTCCATTCTTGACTCCACACAACTAGTAAGATGCGAGGGCTCATCACCGATAATCAAGAAGGACACATGAGGTAGATAACGAATATAGAGACAAATGCTAACAACAATCCATTTAGGAAATTGTGACTCAATTATTCTTAACGTTACTGAACTAGTTTTTAAAAATGGCTTTCACTCTATGAGTCACATGCGAGACTTAGACAGTTACGTGGCCTGCTGATTGGTAAGATATGAGGTGAAGGGATAGTTCTCTCTTCATTGAGGCATCTAAATTACTTCTTTGGGGATTTTATAATTGCAAATGTTGTCAGATTTATAATATTTTTTATTCTTGAAAGGTATCCCTATGCCTTGCCCCATGTTACTAGTAAGAAGCAAGGGCTCATCACTGAAGGCAAAACATAGGCAAGTAAATTCTTTTTTTGTTTTGTTTTATTTTTATTTAATGTTTTTAATTTATTTTTTGAATGTTTTTGCAATATTTTTATGCTTTTATGATAATGACCCTCTACGCTTTGCCCCATGCCACCTATAAGAGGCAAGGGTTTATCACCAAAGACAAGACGTAGATGAGTAAGGGCACCTTCCTCCATTCCCAATCTCACACTACTAGTAAGAAGTGTGGTCTCAACACCAAAAACTATGAAGGACAAAAGATGTGATAATGAATTATTCATAATTTATTGAATTAATGGAATTTTACAATAATGCTTTGTATTTGGGAAGGAACGTCTGCCCCTAATCTTAGCCCCACATGACTAGTAGGATGCGAGGGTTCAACACCGAACACTGATATGGACGATCAAATGAACTGGGTAAAGAAGTTTAGAGCTTTGTTATGAAAGAGAGATTTTTTGTAAAGGGAATATATTACCATCAATAAGATTCTAGGTATGACCATAGGTAAAAGTGACTGAAAATGGGAGATATTATAAGAAGTATGATATTCACAAACATAATAGGATCTATATTAGCACTTGTCTCATGATGATAAATATGATGTGATTTTGATAATGAAAATTTCTGCCAATGGAAATGATTAACTTTAAATTATTCGGAGATAAGCTAGATAAAAGGAACAATGTACGTGTTGTTGTTTCCTGGAGTAGTGAATGCCTCAAGGATAAAATTTCTTTAAATGAACTCCATTCATTTTTTCATCAAGTTCTTGACCATCTTCAGTGGCCAACTTATAGGCTCCATAGCCAAATTTAGCTGTAATTACATAGGGTCCTAACCAATTAGGCTCAAATTTTCCTTGTTTTTCTTGCTCTTTAGTGGTATTCTTTTGATTTTATTTTAAAACAAGGTTGCCAATTTTGAATTCTCCGGGTCTTACCTTTGTTAGGTTATGGAGCCTATTTTCATGTGAGAAAGTGTTGAAGACTGTACACTAAGAGTATTGTACACTTTCCATAGTTGTCTCACCGGGGTTCGGGATTTTTTTTGCCTTAAAACATGCCCAATATACCGGGAAACATTTTTTTCTCATATGGGTAGGATTTTTGACCCATAGGTTTATGGGACGGTTTTGGCCCATGGTTTTAATACCCACGGTTTTGTAAAAATGCTTAAGCAGTTGTCTACTTATATGGTTTTATGCATATGGTAGGTATAATGTAACATTGCAGATGTGTTTTGAATTTAGGTGTGAATTCTGTAGAGTTTGTTGAGCATAGCTCCAAACAGATCTAGGTATTGTATTGAGAGAGCGGTGGCTTGTAATAAAATCTGAGCAAGTGATTCTTGGTGGACGTAGCCCAAATTGGGTGAACCATGTTAAATACTCTCTTTGTGTTGTGTTATTTTATTCTGCACTTTTATTTGAGATATGTAATATTTTCTGCATATTAGTTTCTACTGTTGCGATTCTGTGAGGGATTATTCCACATATTTTATCCCTTATTTCCTAACAATTGGTATCAGAGCCTGGTTTGGTTTGCTGAAGTGTTGAATCAGAGGGAAGTTTTATCTTGAGTGGGAGCTATGTTAGATGATGAAAGATCAAGGGTTGATAAATTCAACAGGTAGAATTTTAGTCTTTGGAAGATAGAGATGGAAGATTACCTTTATTAGAAGGATATTTATATTCTGTTGTCTGAGAAGGTGAACAAACCCTTGAGCATGACAGATGCAGAATGAGATTTGCTAGATAGGAAGGCACTTGGGATAATCTGGCCATGTCTTGCATCTTCAGTATTATTTAATGTTTCAAAGGAAAAGACTACAAAAGAACTGATGGATGCATTAGGGAAGTTATATGAAAAACCCTCTGCCTCTAATAAGATATTTTTAATGAAAAATTTGTTTAATATGAAGATGTCTGAGAATGGTTCAATAGCAGATCATTTAAATGATTTTAATACGGTTGTAAATATGCTAGCTTTGGTTACAATAGAATTTGATGAAGAAGTTAGGGCTTTATTAGTTATGTGCTCTTTACTTGAGAGTTGGAATAGCCTGGTAATGACGGTAAGTAAATCGGTTCCAGCTAACTCAAAGTTGAAGTTTGAGGATGTTGTACAGGTGATTCTAAGCGAGGAAATGTGAAGAAAAAGCTCTGGGGAATCTTCTACTTCAGGGAATGCTTTGACAGTGGAAACTAGAGGGAGACAAAAGAATAGAGGAAGCCGTGGAAAATCAAAGGATCGGGCAAGGTCAAAATCCAAAAGCAAGATAGTATGCTGGCACTGTGGAAAGTTTGGGCATGCAAAGAAGGATTGTTGGGAGCTTCAGGATAAGAAGAAACAACATGAAGAAAACAAGGAGGTAAATGTGGCAACGGGTAATGTATGTCAGGATGCTTTGATTCTTTCTTTGCACAATATTACTGAATCTTGGGTTTTAGATTCGGGGGCTTCTTTCCATGCTACTCCACAGGCATTATTTTGTTGATTATGTTCAAGGAGATTTTGGACATGTTTTTCTTGGTGATGATGAGCCTTACAGCATAGTTGGAAAAGGTTCTGTTCAGGTTAAGATGAAGAATGGGAATACTTAGTTATTAAAGGATGTCAGATTTATGCCTACATTAAGATGAAATTTGATATGGGCATGGTAGTTAGGAAGTGATGGTTGTACTGTGATATTTACATCGGACTCTTGGAAGGTTACCAAGGGTGATCTTGTGGTGGAAAGAGGTAAGAAGGTTGGAACCTTGTATTTAACCACTTATAGCACTAATGTTTGTAATCTTGTGGCTTCAGAAGTAGATATAACATTGTGACACTATAGGCTCGGTCATATGAGCCATAAGGGCATGGAGATCATAAAGAAGGATTTGACCAGATATACAAAAACAAGTTTGGAGTTATGTGAGGACTGCATATATGGGAAACATAAGTGAGTAAGGTTTCTCAAGGTTGGACCTACAAAGAAAGAGAGTAAGTTAGAGCTGGTGCATTCTGATGTGTGGGGGCTGGCTCAGGTATCATCTCTTGGGGGTTCAAGTTATTATGTTACTTTTATTGATGATGCAACAAGGAAAGTTTGGGTTTATTGTATTAGAAACAAATCTGATGTATTTGACACTTTTGTTAAATGGAAAGCCTTGGTAGAGAATGAAACAGGTCTTAAGCTAAAATGTCTCAGGTCAGATAATGGAGGGGAGTATTACAGCAATGAATTTGATGATTATTGTTCTAAGAATGGAATCCGTAAGAAAAAGATGGTTCCAGGAACTCCGCAGCAAAATGGGGTGTCATAAAGGATGAACAAAACAATAATGGAATGTGCTAGGAGCATGAGGTTACATACAGGGTTGCCTCTTTGTTTTTGGGCAGAAGCAGTGAGCATAGTTGTGTACTTGATAAACAAAGGACCCTCAAGTGCCTTAGATGGAGGCATACCTGAGGAGGCTTGGTATGGTAAGAAAGTTGATTATTAATTTCTTAGAGTCTTTGGATGTGAGGTGTTTGTCCATATAGACAAGGATGATAGGACCAAACTAGAGGCTAAATCAGAAAAATGTACTTTCATTGGTTATGGTGGTGATGACTTTGGATATAAATGTTGGAGTATTAAGGACAAGAAAATCATTCGATCTAGGGATGTGGTCTTTGATGAGAAAGTCATGTATAAGCAGCAGTTGTAGGAAAATAGAGAAGAATCCAAGAAAGAATATGCAGTGGTAGAGGATCTTCCAGATGGGAAAGTGACACATGAATCAGTTTAGGAACCTCCTCAACAGGAACCCCAAACTCCTATATTGAGGAGGTCTTCTAGGGTAAGAAGAGAACCTAAACATTTTTCTCCTTCTCTTTATTATTTATTACTCACTAACAGTGGAGAGCCAGAGAGCTTTGATGAAGCAATGCAGGTAGATGCCAGGAAGAAGTGGGAGCAAGCCATGGATGAGGAGCATCAGGATCTCATGGAGAACCAAACATGGGATTTGGTGAAGCTACCCAAAGGAAAAAGAGCATTACAGAACAAGTGGGTGTTCAGAGTCAAAGAGGAAGAAGGATGCAAGAAAAGATACAAGGCCCGATTGGTGGTCAAGGGGTTTGCATAGAAAAAAGGTATAGATTTTGATGAGATTTTTTCTCCTGTAGTAAAAATGACTTCTATTAGAACTGTTCTAGGAATAGTTGTAGCTGAAGACTTTCACTTAGAACAACTTGATGTAAAGACTGCATTTCTCCATGGTGATTTGGAGGAGGATCTATATATGCAGCAGCCAGAGGGCTATGAGGTCAAAGGTAAAGAGGAGATGGTGTGCAAACTGAAGAAGAGCTTGTATGGCTTGAAACAAGCTCCACGTCAATGGTATAAGAAATTTGATAGCTTCATGATGGAGCAAGGTTATATTAGATGTCATTATGACCATTGTGTGTATATAAAGAAATTTGAGGATGACAATTATATTATCCTTTGTTTGTATGTGGATGATATGTTGGTTGTAGGTAAAAACATGCAGGAAATAAAAGTACTCAAGAAGCAGCTAAGTGAATCCTTTGCTATGAAGGATTTGGGGGCAGCCAAACAAATCCTTGGTATGAGGATATCTTAGGATAGGAAGGAATGTAAGCTGACTTTATCTCAGGAAGAGTACATTAAGAAAGTCTTTTAGAGGTTTAATATGTAGAATGCTAAACCGGTTGGGACTCCTTTGGCAGGAAATTTCAAGTTATCAAAGGATCAGTGTCCGAAGACAGAGTAGGAGAGAAACCAAATGTCCAAGGTACCTTACTCATCAGTGGTTGAAAGTTTGATGTATGCCATGGTGTGCACCAAGCCTGATATTGCCCATGCAGTGGGAGTGGTGAGTAGATTTATGAGTGATCCAGGTAGAGATCATTGGCAGACAGTAAAGTGGATCCTTCGGTATTTGAGAGGGACCATGGGGAAAATTTTGTGCCACAGTGGATCAGACACCATTTTGTGTGGTTATGTAGATTCAGATATGGCTGGAGATGTAGACAACAGGAGGAGCATGACAGGTTATGTTTACACTGTAGGTGGGACAACAGTAAGCTAGATTTCACGACTACAGAAGTTGGTGGCTTTGTCAACCACGGAGGCTGAGTATGTTGCTGCCATAGAGGAAAGCAAAGAAATGATTTGGTTACAACAATTTCTTGAGGAGTTGGGGCATAAGGAGGAAGGAAAGTTGCATAGTGATAGTCAGAGTGCTATACACCTAGCTAAGAACTCTGCTTTCCACTCTAGGACGAAGCATATACAATTAAGGTACCATTTCATCAGGATAACTTTGGAGGAAGAGAAGTTGAAGCCGGAGAAGATTCATACCAGTTAGAATCCTGTAGACATGATGACCAAGGTGGTCACAAGGGAAAAACTGAAGTTGTGTTCAGCTTTGGTTGGTCTTCACGGAAACTAGTGAAGGGTTGAGAAGCTTGGTCAGAGGAAAACTAGTCTCCAAGTGGGATATTGTTAGGTTGTGGAGCCTGTTTTCATGTGAGAAAGTGTTGAAGACTGTACACTAAGAGTATTGTACACTTTCCAGAGTTGTCTCATCGGGCCAGAGGCAGTAGCCCCCGAGAATTTTTTTGGCCTTAAAATGTGCCCGATATACCGGGAAACGTTTTTTTCTCATATGGGTGGGATTTTTGACCCATAGGTGTATGGGATATTTTTGGCCCATGATTTTAATACCCACGATTTTGTAAAAATTCTTAAGTAGTTGTCTACTTATATGGTTTTATGCATATGGTAGGCAAATGTAACATTGCAGATGTGTTTTGAATTCGGGTGTGAATTCTGTAGAGTTTGTTGAGCATAGCTCCAAATAGATATGGGTATTGTATTGAGAGAGCGGTGGCTTGTAATAAAATATGAGCAAGTGATTCTTGGTGGACGTAGCCCAAATTGGGTGAACCACATTAAATATTGTCTCTTTGTGTTGTGTTATTTTATTCTACACTTTTTTTTGAGATATGTAATATTTTCTGCATATTAGTTTCTACTCTTGCAATTATGTGAGGGATTATTATGCATATTTTATCCCTTATTTCCTAACCTTTTTATGATAAATGCGTTGCATTCGGTTTTGATAGACTTGAAGATGATTGAGAGCATTAAGTCATTTTTCATTGAGAAGCTCAAGCTCTTGAAGCCGTGACTGTCAGTATTCATCCTCATTAATTACATCTTTAAGGGAGATTCTTAAGGATGGGAGTTTTATCTCAATAGGTAAAATGACTTCACAACCATAAACAAGGGAAAATGGGGTGGCTTCGGTAGGCGTGCGGTAAGATGTACAGTAAGCCCAAAGAGTGGGGTGAATTTGAGTATGCCAATTGCGTCCATGGGTGTTGATGATTTTTTCCATGATGGATTTTAAATTCTTGTTGGTTGCTTCTGATTGACCATTACCCTGAGGGTAGTATGGAGTGGACCACTTAAGTTTGATGTGAAAACATTTGGCTAGGTCTTTTACATCCTGTTTTTAAATGATTTCCCATTATCTGCAACCAGAGCGGATGGAATACCAAATCGATAGATGAGATTATTAAAAATGAGTTTCGATACTTGGCTACCAGTAACATCTGTGAGAGGCATAACTTCCACCCATTTAGTGAAGTAATCGGTAGTGGTAATGATGAACTTATGTCCATTGGACGATGTTGGTCTAATTTTACCAATGAGATCAAGTCCCCATTGAGAGAAGGGCCATGTTGTGGTTATCGATTGCAATGCTTCGGAAGGTGCGTGGATAAGATTTCCATGCTTTTGACATACTTGACATCATTTTCCAAAATGGCATGCGTCACTTTCCATGGTGAGCCAATAATATCCAACTCGCAGGATTTTCTTAGCTAAGGCTATACCATTCGTGTGCACTCCACAGATACCCTAGAATGGAATGCAGTTAGAACACTAGATGCTTCTTCCTAACTAATAAATCAGAGCAAGGTGACATCATAACCTCATTTATAAATATTGTCTTCTAAAATGGTTTAACAAGAGGAACATGTTGTGCTAAAGCCCATGTTTATGCATGGGTTTCATGATGGACAGGAAATGTGTTATCACCGATGAAGGTGTAAATATCATGCTATCAAGGGTTATTTGGACCCATGATTTCGCATACCATAGTGTGTTCAGGAAGATCATAAGTAGGAATTAAGATGATGTTCTATGAGAAAATGTTTCTGGGGTTGATTAGATACGTAATCTCTAATAGAGATCCATGATAGTTTTTATAATGTCTATGGATTTATTATGAATTATAGGGATTTGATCAAATCTAATTAATCAAAAATAGCTTCAAAGGCTATCCACCATGTGCTTATATAGGATAAGATTTTCATCCTTGACCTGGTATTCATTAGTAACTTGTTTGATGACAAGTAAAGAATCACCAACTAGATAGCTAACTCTTTAAGATTCCAAGATATAGCTAGTTTTAATCCTATGCGATTAGAGCTTCATATTCTAGGATATTGTTAATTCATGGGAATGTTAATCACAATGATCCCTTAGGAATAACATGCCCGCCAGGTGTGATAAGAAAAATAGTAGTTCATGATCCATGGAGATTACAAGACCCATCAAAAAATAGAGTTCAAGTTAGTGTGATGTCTATGTACAGAAGATCTTCATCAGGAAATGTATAATGGAGTGGTTATGTGCCAGGAAGGGGTTCCTCAACAAGTTGGTCTGCAAGGGCCTGTCCTTTAATTTCTCTCTCTGCGAAACAAACTCGACGTCAAATTCACTAAGTAGTATGACCCAACTAGACATTCTTCCTGTGAGAATGGGTCGGGACAAGAGATACTTGAGGGATCAATCTTGGTGATCAACTTAGTTGTGTGATTGAGTAAGTAATGACGTAACTTATGGAATGCAAAGGTGACCTCCAAGCATACTTTTTTGATTTGGGAATATCATACTTCATGCTCAATAAGTTTTTGACTAAGGTAGTAAATAGATTATTCTTTTGCTTGATCGTTTTGTTGTGTTAACATAGCTCATATGGAATGTTCAGTGGAAGATGTATAAAGTAGCATGGGTTTATCTATGACTGGTGACATAAGAATAGGTGGGCTAGAGAGGTATTCTTTTAATTTAGCAAAAGAGTCTTGACAATTTTGGTTCCAATGGAATTGTGCATCTTTCTTGAGTAATTGGTTGAAGTGATGGCACTTATCAGCCAAATGTGATATGAAATGTCGAATGGATTGGATTTTTCCCTGAAGACTACTGTAATTGTTTTAGGATTTGAGGAGGAGGAATTTCCATAATGGCTTTGACTTTTGCAGGATCAACTTCTATACCTCTCTGTGAGACAATAAACCCTAACAATTTACCAGAGGTCACCCTCAATACACATTTCTTTGGGTTAAGACAAACCTTATACTCACGTAATATGTCAAAAATGCATCTCAACACACCTGGATGTCCTATTCGTGTTTTTGATTTTGCTAATATATCATCAACATAATCTTCAATGATATCATGTAGCATATCATGGAAGATGACACTAGTCATTGCTCGTTGATAGGTGGCACCCACATTTTTCAAGCTGAAAGGCATGACCTTATAATAGAAGGTGCCCCATGGTGTAGTAAATTTTGTTTTATGTTGATCCCCTTCAGCAATACGTATTTGATTGTAACCAGAAAATTCATCCATTAAGGAGAGCATTTCATGGCCTGCCGTAGAATCAACAATCATGTCTATATTTGGCAAGGGAAAGTCATCCTTGGGACAAGCCTTATTAATATCTCAGAAGTTTGTGCATATCCTGATGTTGGGTTTTTCTTAGCTATGAGAACTATGTTAGATATCCATGCCGAATAATCAATAGGTCAGATAAAGTTGGCTTTTAAGAGTTTCTCTAGTTTAGCTTTGACAAACAATGTTACTTGGGGATGAATTTTGTGTAGTTTTTGTTTCATAGGCTTTTACATCCGGATGCACCACAAGGTGGTGTACTACAAGAGATGGATCTAGGCCTGACATGTCCTTATAGGTCCATGTGAAAATATCTTGGAATTCAATAAGGAGTGTTGTGAATTCTATGCATTCTTGGTCAGACAGACTAATGCCAAGTTGTAAAATTTTCAGTTGTTCGGATGGTTCCAATGTTTATGTCTTTAGTTTCTTCTACAAGCATTTTAGATGTATCCTTTTCAGAGAATGATATCTAATGGTTGATGTAAGTCATCAATGTCGGGTGATTCAAGGGAGTTGGAACAAGATTTTTGTGTGTGATGTTGAGACTTTTTATTGACATGTTTTTTTGATAGGGTGGTGATGAGATTTTGACCATGGGAAATTTTTTTGTTTTCGCTTCTAATCCAAAATTTCCGAAGGTAAAGGATCCGAATATTCTATTTCTTCACCAAAATAGGCTGATTTATCTAGGCTGATTTCAAATCCTTTTTTATGGTCAGAAATAGGGTATTTGATCACGAGTTCCAAGGAATTCTTCAATGGCTTCATCATTTTGGAACATGTCCATGGCCAGATGATGTGATTGGCCATGGTCTATGAGAGTTCATAAGTGTAAGCTCAAAATTGATGACTTTAACAGATAAATGTTCAAAGTAAAGATTTGTTTCAGGAAGGTCCTTCGAAAAGGTTACGTGTGTAGACCTAGTTTCACTATCAGAGATGGTGTCATTGTTTTCACTTGAAATTAATATAAGATCGGTATTGAATACCTTGAAACCTAGACCATGTTTATTGTGATTTTTTATGAAATTGATTGAGTATAAATGACCTTGTCCATTTGGACCAAGTCCTTTACCCTTTCATCACATGTTTTTCATTATTCCATGAGCTTTAGTAAATTAAGAGGACTCATAACATGGAGAAAATTTGTCATTATATAACCAAGATTCTGGAGAACTTGGAATATTTTCATTGTTGAGATAACCAAATTATTTCCAAACTGACTGTCGTAATTTGTAAATGGGATGGATTCTCAAATGTGGAGCATTGGGTTTGTCATAGTTGTGTGTGGATTTGTTGATGTAAAAGGAGTCTACACCACTGTTGGAAATTGATATTCACCACAACATTTGTCAATAATTTTGAATGTCTGGGACAGGGGACAAGTAGGTACATTATCGCGTTGTGGGGAATTTAGTTTGGTAGTTCTAAAAGATGGATAAAATGGGTTAGCAGAAGAGGGGGGTGGATTAGAGGATAAAGCTTAGTTAATCAAAGGAGAAGGTATCTTAAGTAGAAGAGGTATGGCTAGATGAAGAATATTGACTATGAGAGGAAGAATATTGTGTAGTGGAAAAGTGATTGTTGTTAGAACAAGAAGCTTGATTAGTTGAAGATGATGATTGATTAGTGGGAGGAGGAATGGTTGAAGATTGTTGTTTATCATAAGAGAATGGACTAGAAGACGTTACTTGATTATAAGGTGATGGTTTCATAGCATATTTATGAGGAGTGTATTTGGATTGATGCATGTTTCATTAGGGATTACATGAGGTGGAGTGTACTTATCTGTTGATGAAGACAATAGTGATCATGTTTATACCACCCTTCAAGGAATATACAATACTCGAAGGGTTGGGAATCTGCATGCAATGTCATAATCCTTTATCAAAGGCCGCGGGGGTAAGGAAATTTAATACATTGGTGGATTGTTGATGGGAAAAATTTCATTACGGCATGCATCCATGGTCGGCCAATGAGAATGTCCCATATGCAACTTCTACATCCATTCACATGACATATCATTTCTAAAGTGTATGGGTCCAATACAACTTTGAGAGGTAATGTGATTATGCCTTCAAACTTTCTTTAACTATCTATCATTACCATTTGAATGGTTATGATGTCATTTTTTGTAAATAATTTTCGGTGCAACCTAGGTAGCGTAAGAGTTTCATAGAACAAATCAGTTTGGTAGTCCTTCAATCTGGATCCATTTTCAATTAATAGGGGGGTCGCTTGATCTTACAATTTGAGTTACATAAGGACCTTGATGTATCTTAAGAATGAAGTATGGATTAGTGATATTGGGTTAAGAATGTCCTCAGGACCAAATGATAAAATAGGATTGGGTACTTGTTGTTGCAAATCAAATCTTTAAATACCCCTGGATGCAAGATCATTGTTTCTAAATTGATGTTTTAGGCATCCAGTGTGATTGCACAACAGTGAAACCTCTCTCCAAGTGTGATGGGAATTGTAAAAATGGAGAGTAGGAATTCTCTAGCCTTTTCCCACTAGGATGGTTACTAAAAATCCTCTGGAGCAATAGATCTATTATTTGCACAACTGCAGAGGTTCTGATCCTAATTTTATCCTAGATTGCAAGGAGACAAGGATAAGAGATGCCAAAATTGGAACTAAACTAATCCAAAGGGTGAATACACCAAAGTGGAATGTTCTATGTGAACATTTTTGCTCATGAAAATAGACACAAATTAGAAATTACAACATAAAACATCATGCACAGGTTGATAAGATGTAATCAAAGGTTTGAAATGAAACAATGGGTCAACACATGCAGTGGTAGGACTGAAAGCATTCACAGAGCCTGCATTGTGATTTTCAACATCAAAATCCTTGCATTCCAACACCAAAGAGGCATAAAAAGGCATGTTACAATCCTTGGAAGGTCTGATACTTCTAAAATCACTTGCTGAAGATGAAAACAGAAGCTTGCTGTGCAAAAAGGTGTTCATCCCTTTGAAAAATGAGCCAAATCTGGCTTTTACAGTGCATGGGTCAAGCCCAGGAGAGAGAAAACATGAAAAAACATGGGAGCCATTCCCCATTGACCAAGAATACATTAAAAATAGCATGGAGGTCCTTCCAAACCCATGTCCCTGACATTTTTGACCATGCTGGATGAAGAATGCGACCCATTTTGCATTAAGAATTGGTCGTGATGGAAATGTCAGTTCTAGTCCATGAAGCACGTTACCAGAAGAATTTGATTGATTTTAGGAGGACTCTGGAAACTGAACCAGATGGAAATTCAAAATTGGGACCATGTAGAATCTTATAGATATGATTTTCACCATCTTTCCATTGATATAAAGAACACAAAAATCTGATGCTCATGGATTATGAAAGTTATGGCAATTTAAAGTCTTTAGGGAAAAAACAGGCCAAAATCGGATCGACGGGCAAAAAGTTTGAATTTTTACCCGTTTGGTCTTTGGGAACATTTTTAAAATTTTCCCCATGCTCCACCACTCTAGGTGCCACATGGCATGTTCTGATTGGGTGCGAGCCCCTCCTGACCATTTTTTTCCTTCGGGTCGCACATTCTGTTTTTTCGCCCTTGGACACGTGGCAGCTCTTGATTGTGCCCTGCTGGCCTTCTAGGGTAATCGCAAATTTCCCACCAAAACTCCACTGAGCCATAACTTGAAAAATACAGTGGAGTTAGGAGGAAAAATTTACCTTTCTAGAAATTTGAGAAAGATCTCTATCCAATGGTACCATTTCTAGAAGGTTTTGAGTGCTTGAAAAGTAAATTGATCTTATGACTGAGGCACAATAAAAGGAAAGAATGATTATTAGGGAGTTAGCCATTAAAATGAGTTAGGGGGCACATTTGGATAACAGGTTCGGGGACCAAAATATGTGTGAATAAAGCTAGAATTTTTGTGAATTGATGTCCTCTGGGACACGAACATTATTCAGTGTTTGCATAAGGATGTGTTGTAGTGTAGGAGAAGAATTAAGTAATTCCATGACGGAAATATGTGATGTAGTCTTCTCTAATTGTTTGACAATATTGAATGACATCGAAAGTTGTTGAGTGGAAGTGGTGGTGGAAATAGATGGTGGATTAGGAGGTGTGGTGGGAGATGAAGTAACATATTTTTCATCGTAGGGACTTAAATTTTTTTGTCTGGTGGTGATTGCACAGCTGGTTATGATCTTTATGGTTGCCACTAAGTCTTGGTCATAGTCTATGGTCAAGATGACTGAGTCATACTCAATTCTGCTTGATGAGTGATCCCTTATCCTTTGAATTTTCAGCATGGTTAGGGAAGGTGTTTTTGAACATGTTAATTTTTTCTTTGGATGTTTTTTTCTTGCAATTATTGTCAACTTCTATGTCTCCATGTTCAGATCAAATCTTGGATTTAATGGCAGAGTTGCATGCATCAATTTCTAGAGTGCCCTTTTATGTGATGGTATTCATAATATTTATTATGTTTATACCAATTTAGTTTGGGTTATCCTTCTTCTAAGGGTTTTATGATGGGGTACATAATCATGTTGGCATTTTCTAAGTGACGGAAAATGCTAGATAACCTTTCTCTAAGTGTAGTGAACTGTCTTCACTTGTCACGAGAAGGAGCTTCTTTTCTAGGGATTATGATTAGTTGTTTATTAGATTTAATTGTTTTGAGAAGATTATTTTGAATGTTTTTGACATGGCAAGAATCAATAATATCATCATTGACTATATTTCAGTTTCGATTAAAGAATTTGGATTTGTCCTAGTTCTAAGGGTTGTCTCTATGATGTTGGTCCCTAAAGGGTGTTTTAAGTAAGCCCTTAGAAATGAGGTATTTTTCATTCTATGTTCCCTTTTCAATGACTTCTTTAAAATTACTTAGTGCATTTTTATGTGGAATTATAATTCAGTAATTGAGATTAGGAACAAAAATTCTAACCAATTGTCTTTCAGGTATTGAGCAGGGAAATATTCTTGAAATTCCTTGCCATTGTTGTAATAAGGAGGTGAATTTTTTGTTGGGCCTTTGTCTAGTGTTACAAAGATCGAGCATGGTCTATTTCTGAGTCCAAGTTGAAGGAAAAATGTTTAACAATTTTTCTTTTATAATTCTGTGAATGTCGTGATTGAACCTTTGGGAAGATGGAGGAACTATTCTAAGGCTTGTCCTAAAATTTTAGGGAATAATCGTAAAAGATATGTGTCACAATAAGAAACTTTATGACATTGTATGTAAAATTCTTTGACATGATCATGGGGATCATCCTTGCCTTTGTATTTATCAAATTTTTGTGATTTAGAAGGATGGTGGAAAGGGTAAGCATAACATTTTTGTATCAAATGGGTAAGGATATAATTATTTAAAGTTGAATTGTTTCGATTGTTTTTAGGTCCCTGAATGGTGTCTTTTATATGTTTCCATTATTGTGTGAATTGAGAATCAGGGGATGGGTTAGAAAGAATTTTGTGAGTATTGGGGTCTAGATTGGAGTCTTTTAATCTTTCAACTCTAGTAATTGCTTCCTCAAGTTTCCTTGTTAACTCTTGGATTTTGGTGAATAAATCGTTGGTCAAAGAGTTATTTGGGTTTTTTGGTATTTCATTGTGGTGACATGATTCACCATTGTCGATAAGTTTGTTTATATTTATAGTCCCGAAGTCGGGGGTAGTTTTTCCCCATGGCTAAGATGCGTAATAGATATTCATTCTTATTTTGTCTGTATCACCATATCTACTTGTTCTTGTTCTTCATTGGTGATTTCTTGTTACGTGACTTCTTCATCATCATTTTCATGATTGTGACTATGTGTGACTATGATGGTGAGATGGGTGTGTTCCTGATTAAACTGTAAAGGATATGGTTATGAATTTTGAGAAAACACAATGTAAGTGTAATCAATAACTTGAGTTATTTTGTATTTGGATTCAATAAGTTTGTGATTATTGACAGGGAGAGTAGCTCAAACAAGTTAACTCAATATAATTATGATATAACTCAAAATGAGATATTAGGGGATTTGTGTCACGTTATGTATATTTTTCTTAAACAAGATTTGGATTGTTGATGGGGAGAGTAACTCAACCAAGTTAATGTCAATATGATTGTGATATAACTCAAAACAAGCTATTAGGGGATTTGTGTCACATTGTGTAGATTTGGATTGAATAAGCTTTGGATTGTTGATGGGGAGAGTAACTCAAATAAGTTAATCTCAATATTAGTTGTGATATAACTCAAAACAAGATAATAGGGGATTTTGTCACGTGTGGTTTTGATAAACTCGATAGTTGAAAAAATAAGGAGTGAACTCAAATAAGTCTCATAATGTTAGTTTGATATAGCTTGAAAACACACTATGGAGGATTTTTTGTTGGTTGAAGCAAGCTAATGAAATCAGTGCGATGTTTTGATCTTCGTTATTGGATTTTTTCAATGTTTTTTTGGTATTGAATCTGTTGAGAAATGGTTTTTTGTGGAACACGAGTAGGATTTGAACTTTTAAAATGAACACATTGATATCAACCAAGTTTTATGATAAAAAAATTACTGAACTATTTTGTTCACAAATAGTAAGAGTCATGTGTATCAAATTATTTTGGCTCAAGATGTAGATTCTTTGGAAATGATCATTGTTTCATACAATCATAAAAGTATGTTGTGGAATGATGGATACAGGCTCTTATCACTCCAAAAAGTTGTGTCCTTTGATATACCCTAGTCCTGATATACCTAATTTTGTATGGGGACATAATTGGTACGGGGAACCCTTAGAGCACTAGAGGAGACTCACCAATTCTTACTTACTTGCTTCAGAGTGAAGCACCATGTCCAAGACAGGTTTTGTGAAAAGGTGGAAGGTGATGGGGGGATGAATTTGTACAGTGTCCTTATAACTCCCTGAATATTTACAGGGACGATTCCTAGGCTTTGTTATTACAACTATTTAGGCACGACTCACATTCTCCACATGATAGGATTACCTATAAGTGAATATCAGGGGCAAGGTAGATACCAAATGTTGTGATGTGATTATGTCTCAAAGTGCAATGCAGATGAAAATGTTGGTGGTGCATGGTAGTCAATTCCACATCATCGGTGTAGCTTTTATGGTGATGAAATCCACCTCTACTACTTGCAAAAATAAAAATGATGATGTGATTATATGTAGGGTTCTTTCCAACTTGAAATAAATCACTGGCGGAAAGTGACAGCATACCTGACGCATGCTAAATATTTTTTGTTTTTAGCAATTTTTCCTTTTAACAGTGGTAATTTTTTGGGAAGGTTAAAAAAATTGTTTTATTTTTGTGTTTTTGACAATATTCCAATGATGTGGTCTTGTAAAAACCAAATTAGTAGTTATCCTGCAAATGAAGTGTTAGGAAAAAGATGATCGTGGTTGTTTTTTATTTTCCAGATCTCTCAAAGGTGCACAGGAAAATAGCATACAAAACCAACGACCAAACAGATATCAATAGTGTGACGAAATAAAATTGACTAATATGATAACTAGAAACATAAGGAAATGGATCCTGTAATGTTAGAACAAGAAACTAAACAATCGTGAACGTTTCTGATTTTCCAGACTGCTTCAAGGCACATGAAAAGAACATACGTGGATATAATTGGAATAGATTTTGTGATTTTTTATTTTATTATGTTTTTAATAAGTATTGAAATTAATCATGATTGTGAAATAGTAATAATGATTATCTTCACAAAGAAAATAAAAACAACGAAATGAGAGCATTAAAAATGTTACTAGAAGTTTCGTCATAGAAAATTGGAATGTAAGGCAATGTTTTTTTGTTTTGCGGAGTCCGGGTGGTCTCCAGTGTGCAAAAGATGATGGGGAATGCAAACCTAATAAGTGTGGCAAGATAGGTGTGAATAGGTATTGTATTTTTGAAACAGGTCCTGCAAAAAAATGATGACTAGTTTGTACCTGCACACAAGGTTAGTAGAATGATTACTAAAAATAATGAATCAAAATATTGAAGTGTTAAACAAAAAACTAGATTTGATAAAATAAAATGTGGAAATTAGTATTTAAAAGTCACAAGGAATGAACTAGAAAAAGAATCGGGAAAATTGATAACTACTACGCTATAAGTCATAAAATGGGTTGTGAAAAAGTAATTACCTTTGTTCACTTACGATTGTGAATAACGACATAAAGCGGTACAAATTTGGTCTAAAAAAAAATTCAATTGTGAAAAATGATGAATGATTTAGTATAAAGCGATCAAAAGCAACAAAAAATTAGTAATGAGAAAAGACCTAATTAAATAATGTTTAACTAAAATCCTAGTAAAGAGAAAATAGTAAAATAACTCGACTCTATAAGTTGACGGTAGTACGAACGTGTTCGGTGTGAATAAATTCCTATATGACTGTTGAGACAAAAATATGGACCCATATGATGAATTTTAAGACAAAAAAGTGGACATTTTACAACAAGAATGCAGAGTGATATGGTGAAGAGGTGGACTTAGAAAAATACAACGATGGGACGTAATGTGAACGGATCAATAGAATAGGTTAGGTGAAATTTGTAGTGGAAGAGGGTAGGTGATAAGTGGATATTTGAATGGAAAAATATCTATGAATGATAAATTGGGAAGTCAAAGTAACTAGTCAAATCCATATGTGGTGGGTATTGTTGTGTTTTATGTTCAAAATAAGACTTGTGGGAGAGGGGTGTAAATAATATTTAAAACTCTTATGCAAAGTAATGAGTCAAAGCGGATAATATGGATTAATGGTGTGTGTGTGTGTGTATTGTAGTGGGTGTGATCAAACGGAATGGAAGCTGGAGAGCTTATGAATGGTCATGGAGCAAATTTGGGAATAACAAAGAAATAGAAAAATCAATGCGTGCTATTAGTATTAGTTTAATGCTTGGAAGAGAGGATACAGGGAGTGAGGAGGGATCATGGGGGGATGGTTGAGTTGGATGGGGTCAAGGTGAGTAGGGAAGTGGGTACGTGGAGAAGGGCAAAGACTAGTCGACATGGAAGGAAGGACAGGGGCGTGGGATATGGGAAGGGCTCGGGGCGATAGGGATGGAGGTCCATGTGGAGGGGAATGGGGATGGGTTTGATGGGGGAGTTAGCGTGGAGGGAGTGGGGATGGAGGTGACATGGAAGGAGTGGGGATGTAGGCTTTGTGGACATGTGGAGGATAGAGGAGTAGTCGGAGGCAGGGATGGAGTTGGTGTGGAAGGGGCGGGGATTGTTGAGTGGTTGGGGGCGGGGATGTGAATGTAGAGTTGGGAGATGTGATCGGTGGGAGAGGGGTTTGATGCGGAGGAAAATAGGGAGAGGAGTTGATGTGGAAATGGGGGAAGGAATTAGTTGGAAGATAGTGGGGTTGGGACTGGTATAGCATGGCCGAGGAGCTAGGAGAGGTGAGGAGTGGACATGGTGAGTGGTCTGTGTAAGACTGAGGTGGGTAGGAATGAGGGAATAATGCGTAAGGGAGGGGTAGATGTGGGGGATAGGATGGTTTTAGTTCAGGATAGATATTTTATTTTAGTTTGTATTTATCTAAATAAATAAACCTATATATAAACTAAGAGTTATATATGCAAGAGCTAAATTGTAAAGAAAACATGAATAAAACATTAAAGAAACAAATATAGATATAGGTGGATTTTGATTTTTTGAAAACATGATTAATTTTAAAAATGAGATTAAAACAAACAAATATAAATGATTAGAGTCATAAAATTTAGATCTATATGAAGGGCGAAAGAAAGAAATATATATTTATTTTTGTTTTGGGTTTTTTTTTGAAGCAAAGATCGAAAAGTATGTGTGTTAGGAAATCAAAATAGATAGTGATTTAAAACTAAGATTTTAAAAATGGATGAGTAAAGAAGATCGAGTGCCCACAAAACAATTATTGTAGTAAAAAGAAATAACTAGATAGAGAAATTAAGTTTTCGGATTGGTTTCCCATACCAAAAGTTGTCGTCCACGGCGACCCACGAGTAGCTAGAGCAGGGGATGAATGTTTGTTCTACCAGACACTGAACACCGTGGAGATCAAAGAGATGATGAGCATCATAATGTCATTGTTACTACAACCTGCATATGCACCACAAGACACCACACAACAATAGAACTTCCCATAACGTGAAGGTCAATAAAAGAATGCCATAAGGCACATAAAATGAGATAATAATAAACAATAATAAATAAAGAACGGATAAAACCACTAATTGGGAAATTAATGGTAATAGATCAAAAGTAACTGGGCATGCCAGAATGTAGGCTAGGAAAAATGCACTACTAATAAGGAAGTAAAATACTAACAATAATACCTCCTCCTTTGTGTTCTGTAACAACCTCAGAATGGGCTAGGAAACATGGATTGAGCCCTGATTGCGTTATATGTAGGTGCTTTTCTCAAGACGGAGCAAGGCCTTCCTGTAACAATGATCCACTTACTTTGCACCAAATGGGTAAACGGATTATGGATTTGGGGTGCTTCAAGATGAGGCTATTTGGGCATTAGTACGAGGTGGAAGGATGTTTCTTTGCTCAAAGGATGCAAGAACTTAGACAAGGCATTCAAGCTTATTTTGCATGTCTTAGAGGGGAGGGGTAAGGCTATATTTATAGCCAGGGGAAGTGATTGACTTAGAGTAATTTAAGTAATCATGGTTTGAAAATGTGGGCAAGATTAGGTGAGTGGGGACCATAAAGAATAGGTGAGGATTTGATTTTGGATTTTTAATTCATAAGTGGAGGATTTTAGGTGAGTGGGGACCATGAAGAGTGGGTGAGGATTTGATTTTGAATTTTTAATTCAATAGTAGAAAAACATGGAGAATAATGACATGTGGTAAGGATTAGGTTATTTTTAGATTTGAAATGAATAATTAATCAAATTATATTTGATTAATTCGAAGTGTATTTTTGTGGGAAATTAGGTAGGGGAATTAATTGATTTAGGACAGATGTGAAATTAGGGTGTCTACACAAAGCAAATGTAATTTAGATGTAATAAAATTCTACAAATACTTCTAGTTAATGAATGAATATTTAGATGATGTTGAATTCAATTTAACCATCATGCCCTAAATACTAAAGCATATGTAAAAATTTACAAGTGTAGTTGAAATTTATAAACCAAATAACACATAATCTATACTCACCAAAAGAAGTGGACTCATATAGGTATAACTAGTCATCATAACTTCAATTTGACCTTGTTTGCAATGCTTGCGAGTTAATTTGAATAATCCCTCGTCAATATTGTTGATCGCAATAAATCAATGTGATTAAGCAAATATAGAATTAATAGATGCCTAATACTAAATATGTAACAACACAAATGATATAACAATTAAGTACAAAATAAACCCAAACAAATAAGCACTTAGAATTTAAAACCCTAGTTGAAAAAGAGAGATAAAAATACTTAGCTATTTTGAAGTGATGCCGAAGGTGTGCAGAGCTGGAAAAATTCTTGAGTAGAGAGGCAATGTGTCGCAATCAGACCCAAAAAATTGCAGAGGTGTCGAAAATGCCAAGACTAGGGCACTTATGGAAGGTCAGGGGTGCCTAGGGCACCAAAGACTTATTTTGGGCGTCCATGACTACTCAGAAGTTGTAGAAGTCAGTTTCACAGAGTCACAAGATGTTTGTTGTTTGTTGCCTTTGATAGCATGTATGTCGCTGGACTTCATTGTTATTCTCCTGAAACATGTAATCAGAAAGAAGCACCTACAAAACCCCAAAACACATCAAATCCCAAAAATAAAATAATGTAAATGAGGGGTCAGACTGTCCTTGGCTATCACCCAATGAACTTATGATCGATCTTTGCGCTACATCTCAGACCCAATGTAGTTGAATGTGTGTGTGAAGAGATTGTGCCCTAGGTGGCTCTTATGTGTGTCACACTTGAATAACGAGCAATAGCTAGATGTAAAAAAATTAAATAGATATGTGTATGAAAGAATGAAATTCCCCTCATATGCATCTATGCAAAAGTATCAATCCCTTTCCCTTGTGTGTGATGTTAGATGGATGTTTGAGTGCTCTTGTAATGGCCTTTGAATGTAATTGTAGGTGGTGATAGCTAATGCTTAGTTCTTGGTCCTTTATTATGATCACATAACTCTATATTTATATGATTCCCTTGCTTGAATTTCGCAATTAGCCCCAAAAAGGTTGACTACCAAAAAGATAAGATGCCCAAATGGCTAGAAAGGACCCAAAAGATGTGAACAAAGTACAAAGATCTCGGGGGCACCCAGAGGGAATGGGGGCACCTGCGCTGACATCTTGGCTGGGAATTGGTGTCCAGGATGAGAAATGTCGAAGTATAAAAAGACAGACTGGGCTAGAAATGGTGTAAGATCAACAAAGGCAATAAAAAGTAAGAAAATATGGCAAAATACTAAGATCAGTTAGTAATTTTCTTGCTTAGGAGTCATACGAATAGTAGTACGTGATCAAGACTAGATAGATACCCAAAGTGTGTGATTTAGTGTCTATATTTTCCCCCACTTTATG
Source organism: Taxus chinensis (assembly GCA_019776745.2). Classification (NCBI taxonomy): domain Eukaryota; kingdom Viridiplantae; phylum Streptophyta; class Pinopsida; order Cupressales; family Taxaceae; genus Taxus; species Taxus chinensis. The sequence continues at coordinate 189,744,701 of CM034154.1, read as the reverse complement.
TTATTGAGCGAATGCTTGATAACATAAAGTAGATGTAAGATGTGTACCTAATAAACCTGTAGATCAGTGGTAAAAAGTGTGTTAAGAGATAAGGAAAAGCGTGGAGTGATAAAAATGTTAAGCATGAAAACTAGAGAAGTGGAAGTGAAATGTGATGATGATGACCCTAGGGTGATATTTTATGTGTATATGTCTTGATAATACCTGTTGTTGGTGTCAATTGTTGTTTGATTGATGATGTGTGATTGTTGTGACTATCGCTTCCTATAAAGAAGGACCTACCAAAGAGAATAATGATCAATTAATCAAATACATGTATATGATCAAAATGAGTAAAAATTATGTAAGAAAACATGTAAAAATGAAACAAGGAACATGTGCACCTTATCCATGATGAGAAAAGAGTGTAGAAAAGATCCTGAATATGTTGTAAAAGGATGAGTTTTTTGGGCGATCTCACGCCAAGAACGGAAGAAGTGTAGGGAGTAAATTCTGGTGTCATCCTCCAACCTTTAACTACTTCCCAAAGTGTGAACACCACTACAGATAGTGAGTAAAAATCCGATCCATTTCAAACATTTCTAATCCAACACGAAAGTAGAAAAGAGAGTGTCGTACATGCATGTCAAGTGTTGAAGGACTGTTGTCTTATAAAAACCGCTATGTGAAGTGCTGAGAAATGTGTTGAACTGACCCTTGGTCACATGCATCTAGGAAGGGTCAAGGGTGCCCAAGAATTACTGCCTGGGTCTAGGTGCTAATATTTGTGTTGTGCTGAGGACCCAAGTTAGGATCTTGATCGTTGTTGTGATATATGACTATGTTATACCAGTACTAAATTATGTTGTGTGGTGATTGTGAACTGTTGTACGGGGTAACTGATTCACCCGATAGATGCCCCCCTTCCTTTGGGGTGCATGCAATGTCATTGAGGAGAATGCAGCCCAAAGGAGAACTGAAAATTGTGCTAAAACTGAAGCCCTACAGAGGGAGGGTGTGTACTTGGTAGAAACCAAGGCACGCGTAAACAAAGTGGTTGGAAACAAGTGTTAGTACAAGAAATAAAAACACACATGTAGAAGACAAGATGTAAGCTAAAAACACAATAAGACAATCTAAACAAGCAATGATGCAACAAAAATAGACCGCAAAAAGTGGGTTTCAAACATGGGACATCACTCACGATGTCACCAGAAAATCGAGGCCGACATGGTCGAAAATATACACACAATCAAAGAACAAGCAAGACATAGGGAAAATCCCATAAATAATGGCATACAATGACAAATAATGGCAAACAAGTAATATAAAAAACTATAGACACCTAAATTTAGTATTTCTGCCCTTGTTTGCCTGCGTGTACATATTTCTCCATGGTCCTAACTAGACCCTCTTAATTAAATCCATCCCCTTCAATATTTAATAAAATGCCCATTTATTATCCTATCATCATTTAATTATTATTAATTTTTAATAATTCACATTAATTAATTAATTAATCAATTTCCACCCACATGCCCTAATCAACCTTCCATTTAGGATGCTTTCATTCTAAATCCACATCCCTCTATTTTTCTAGCTTTTATCCTATCTAGATTTATTTCCTACACATCCCTAAACAACCTATTCCTGCCTGCATGATTTAAAGCAACTTTTCCATTCATAAAAAAATTGAAATCCTGACAACAAAAAAAAACCACCCCATTGGGGAAAGTTTCCACATAGTCGACGGTAACCCAGCCTAGTCGTCGTCGACCCTATTAAACTAAGTTCATATCTTTCCAAAAAAAAGGACAGAAAACACACAAGCGCAATTTCTCTTTGATTTTTATTACATTATGTGAATTCACTTACGAACCAAAGAATCTCAACAACCCTCTTGTATCCCTTGGAAGCTCATTTTGATCATTCGTGTGACTACGGGAGGTTTAGTTTGATTTTTGGTGTTATCTAGTCTTATTTCTTCTATTAGTTTGTTAGATCTAACATTGTAGGTCCAAAAACAATTAGGACTCCCTCATCAATATGTTCTTCCAGTTTTTATACTTATATGTCATTCTTCCAACTTGTTTCCTCTCAGAATTTCCTCATTCTATTACAGTCATCATCTCCCAGCTCAATTTTTTGTCGACTCAACCTCTTATCATTGTGTTTTTTATCTTCAAAGATTTCTTGAGTCTATGCATGTATTATGTTTATGCTCTAGCTAGCTAAATCCAATATCTTGTCTCTCTGTTGTATCAAAACTAGCCTATCTACATCACATTCACTATCGTTCCACCTTGGTCGTCATCAACTAGGGGCCTGTTTTTCAATTTACCCTTCCAAATCCCTATTTACCCTCAATTTCTATTATTTTCTCTTGGTAGGCCGTCTTTTGTAGGTTGACTCCAGCATTCACAAGTTTCTGTTGCATCCAGTTTACACTCAGACCTCTGCAGTTCTGCATATTTGCATCACTTTTCAAATTCACCCACTAAGGTCGTTGTCGACTTGCCTCTGTGTAGTTTGGATTACCGTCAACCCAATTCAGTAACATTTGATTTGTATTCTATTCAGTTAGAATAGTACTTAAATCAATCTTAGTTACTTTCAGATTTTGTAATCCTTCAGTTTTTGCATGTTATCAATTTATCTTTCATTTATATCACTTTTTCTTATCAAACGAGGTTGACATCCATGAAAGGAAGGTAATACTTATGGGAGCCGTCTTTGTCAGGAAGCCCCCACATATACCATCTAATCCATTTTTCTTTAGTGATTCTTATTTGTAGGCCATCATCTTGTAACACCAAGGATCCATCATCTACTTTGCATCCGTTCATCCACATTGCACATTTGAGGTACCATAAACCCTCCATTATCTGAATTGTTTGGATTTCTTTAGTAACTAACACCATTAACTTGAATTGAATGAGAAAACTACAACAACATTCCTGACACGCCTAGTGGGACCACCCTTTACGTGATCCCTTGCATTTATTTCTATTTTTTGTGTTTCTTTTGTCTTCTACTAACATTGCAGCATAAGGCTTCACTTTTTGCTTTCTCGTGTTGGGTTCAGCTGCTTGGATCACTCGTTGCTTAAATTTCAGATAAAAAAGAAAATCTTTATCCAAGTATACCTCATTTTCCCCTATTTTCTCCTTTCTGCATCGTATTTCCCTTTCCTATGTGTGTCCTCATCAAAATGTTACATCTGGATTTGGTTTAAAAAGAACCTTTCTTTTATTCATCTTGCTTAGTAACATAGCTTAAGTAGGGGTTAACCTTATACATCCTACATTCTATCACACACAACCTAAAACTCACGCATCTAAATCACACATCTAGACATCTTCCTACCTAATAGAATGATTAAAATCTCATCACCCAACAGGAAGCTGCTTGAGAATTTCATAGCCAAAACTACCTAAAACCAGCCATAGACTGCCATTTCTTAGGCACCTTTTTTATCCACATTTTTCTTTTCACATCTTCTTAACTAATCATGTTAAAAATAAACGTGTTGTTTGATTTATTTGTCAACAAAGTACATAAACAAATGTTCACCTATTTCATGCCTATTGTCACCTTTCCTCAAGTCAAGGTAACACAACAATCCACTCCATCCAATGACATCCCTTCCTCTAATGATCCTTCCCAACAATATTTTAAACTTGAGACCACACCTTTGGTTTCCTAACCCCTTGTCTACATGGTCTCACTTCTGGATGACCATGTCATCCAAAATCATCCATATCAGACTATCTTGAAACCAATCCTCGTATCTCTCATAAATCCGGCCTTTCTATACCAACTACACCCCCATCTCCCACTCCTTTAGAGACTTTTGGACCTCATTCTAGCCCCATGTATAGTTTATTATTTTGTAAATCTCCCACAATATTTCAATCCTATCAATCTACTCAGTTAATGGATCCCATTCCACCCACATCACCTTTTATCAAATCTATCTCCATTACATCCATTATTGTCACTAGTATGCATATCCAACAATCTCAACCTCTTAACACACATATCCTCACTCATCCTTTACCACAACAACTTGCCCAATCCCAACAATCACATCATGTCTCTATTTCTCAACATCAATCATTACAACAAATTATCCAATCTCAACCCATGACATATATTAATCCTTATCAAATTATTCCCCAAACACCTGCACACCCACAAACTTTTCAATTTCCTTATCAAACTACTTTTCATGCCAAACAACCACAATCCCAACCTATCATCACATCGAACGATATTATTCAGACCTTAATGAATAGTTTAGGTAGTCTAGAAGCCGTTATCTTAGGACCTAAGGCTACATTAACTTACAAACAAATATGTAATAAACCCATTCATCCATCAGTTTCAATCAAACCTTACCCTCCCCATTGGGAGATTCCAAAATTTACCAAGTTTAGCAGTAAGGAAGATCCCCAAAAACATCTCTACACATTTAAACACGCCTGTTACCTTATTGCACATGATCAGAAACTTATGCTTCGCACCTTCCCTATATATTTGGCTGGTCAAGTGTTGGATTGGTACAATGGGATTCCTCAACATTCCTTATTCTCCTTTACCTAGCTCGCGTAATTGTTCATAGGGTATTTTTTGATTAATATTGCGCTCAAAATCACTATCAATGAATTACATTAAACAGTTTGATGATGATTCTATCATAGATTTCATCGCTCAATGGTGTGGCATTATAAGCCAACTGTCATTTTATCTTCCACAAGCTAAACTCATCAAAATCTTCTCACGTTCTTGTGTAAAGCATGTTTCTTATACTTTGCAAATATAATCTTTCCATACATTCGAATAATCCTTCACCATGTCTCGCAAAATCGAAACTCATGCCCTTGATCAAGGCCAACTTAAGATTTGATCAAACAAGCCCAAGACCAAGTTCATCAAACCTTCTACATATAGTAAAAATTCTAAAACTACTGCCAATACCATCACGGTTCAACCCCCATCCACATCTCCCTCTCATAGGGAGTCTTCACAAAGAAATTTCAGACCATCTCCTAATTATAACCCCTTGGGGGAATCCTATAGTTCATTATTTGACAAGTTGATGGTAGTACACTCCATCCAACTTCCTCCCATACGACCCGTGGACGAATCGTGACCTAAGCCCACTTGGTATCATGAAGCCCGTTATTGTAAATAGTATCAAGTCAAAGGTCATGAAATTGAGAAGTGTGGTTCCTTCAAATATCACATCCAAAAACTTATAAATTAGGGGGATATCCAAATAGACAACTCCATCGCTTCACCTAGCCAACCCCTCGATATTATTAAGAAACCTTTTCCTAATCAACCACCAAAAAATCAAGCCACCACTTCTACATATCAACTACCAAATGCTCACACCAGCAACATCATTAATCAAGATCTCATCTCATCAATGACTTCCCATGTTCCTACCTTAGACATTATTCCCACCCCTTATTTAGAACCTATCGTATCCACAACTATCACACCTATATCAAATTTTACAACTTATCATATACTTGTACCTACTCCTACCCTTACCACTTCGATCATGCCCCGATCTATCACATCAGATTCATCCTTAGCGCCTATTTCAGCCCCATTTATATACACACCTATCCCTACATCTCTCACATTTGTTCCTTCACCCACATCTACATCAAACACAACTACTACTACATCCACACCACCTATGTCTACAACCATCTCAACCATACCTGTTATCATTATATCCCAATCTCTCACGTCTAGTCCTTCATCAAACACGCCCATTACATCTACATAATTCACTTCCACATCAATCCCAAATACACCCATTTCTAACAGATATATTTCTACAACCTCACTTATTTACACCTATCTCAACACATATTATGACGCATGTACCTACATCTTTACATATGAATACATCATCCATTCCACCCCAATATTCTACACCTAATATTCCAACATATATCGTTTCCACATCTGTACCTGCTACCACACCAATCAAATCTTATCAATTTGTGTTAGGTGGGGGTTTTTTTTTTTCATAAACATATCAAAGATACCCATTGAAACATTTATGGGACAAAAACCTCCAACTAAGATAAACAAAAAGGGTGTTCATAAACCAACTTCTTCTACATTAATCAATCCAAAACCTACACGATCCATAGACCCCATACAAACACCTCTCTCTCAATTGATATCATTCCCTACACCAAAACCTTTGGACCCTCTAGTTGAAATTATTGTAATCCCTGCCAAGGGTAAATATTCTCGATCAAAATCTAATACTCTCAGTAAGCATCCCCAAAAGTCTCCCATGCACCCCTGTAAGAAATTAGACCTTTCCTCTCCTCAACAATCCAACATTACAAAATCCATCCCAAGAACACCCTCATCTATTTTACGGCCAACCCCTTCATCTAACTACATCTCATAATAATAAATCCCAATCCAAACAATCTAACTATCCTTCCAAATTTGATTCGTCTTTCAAGATGCCTAATTTACCCATCTAGTCTACACCTTCACCTAAGGCAAAACATCCTATTAAAACCCACAAGAGTTATCATCCTCTAGACACTTCAGTTGGGTCTTATGCAAACATCTTTCAACAACTAATTTGAATACCCACCATCATGCTTCCTCCCATCAGACCTTTTGATCCTCATAGTAGAAAAACCTTCATGGTTCAATCCCAACCTCATAAGTTCTTATCATCATGTCCCAGGTCATGACGTTGAGCATTGTAAGGCCTTTCAGACCATCGTCTATGACATTATTAAGAAATATGATTTCCTCATTCAGAGGGAACATCCTTCTCTACCCACGACCAATCCAATTCATGTCCCATCCATTATGTTTCCTAAGAATTATCCACATCATCCCTTAACATCTCTCCTGATTCCTCAATAAGGCCCCCCTTTGTTCGTTGATATTGTTTGCATTTCAAATCATCCCCATAATCCCCAACCATCTATCTAATCCAAATCTAATCTCCTTCGACATCCACTAGCTCTAAGTTGTCCAATGTGATATAGTCTCTTTTGCTGAGGGAACACCTTCCCCTCGGCATCAATACCCTTAAATTTTCTTTCTCATCCATGTATCATGTCCACATCAATTCACCCCCTTATCTATGTAACGAGTCCCTTGACGGTGGGGTACTCCACTCTAGGATCAGTCTTCTTGCGGATTAATTCCTTTTCACCTTTGACATTGTATTTTTCACCACATCCAATCTTATCAAATCCATCTTAGTCGATCTTATCCAGTTTACTGTCTCATCTTAGTCAACTAACCTATCTACCATCCTAAGTCCATATTTGTGGAAATATTTTTCCCTCTCTTGGGTGACCATTTCATCTTATCCTAAATCCATTGTTGAGGTCAAGTTCCTCCCTCTCTAAGGGGACCATCTATTCACCTCGCTAGGGACACATCTTTTTACTTCCTTAAAGGCAGCGCATAGTTTTTAATCTTCACTCGCCTATCAAATTGTATTTCATCCTTCGTAAGTTGTCATCATATCTTGAGTGCGACTTGAACCTATTATCCCATTACCTTAATCCTCATTCATCAGAACGTTGCGTGGAAGGTTTTCCCTTTCTTGATTGTAAACTAGAAGTGGAACCTCTTGACACTTTGCACTTGTGACCATTCTACTCTTAGCTTGTCTACCAGTGAGCTTTTAGTAATATCCTTAGTTCATTCCTCCTTTTTAACCTCCTTCATCTTCCATTGTAATGATTTGGAATTATGTGGTCTACCATCACTTCCTAGATGTGACCTTAAATATGGGCACCAAGGCTCTTCCCATAGCATTTTCCTTGTGGATAGGTTCTCCCTTCTTGGTGAGAATTTTGTGATCATTACATCCATCACCCTCTTATTCACCTATTAGAACCATGAAAAGGGTCTAGGGTTGTCTCTTGTACATTCATTATCCCATTTTAAGTGGTATACCTAACCATTCCCAACTCTTCCCCTTTTTTAAATAAAAAAGAACACTCTTATCAAAATCAAAGTTATTAAAAGAAAACTACTCCCTCGAAGGACAACTGCTCATGCAAAAGAAAAGAAAAGAAAAAGAAAGCATGCAAATTAAAATCAAATTCAAAATCAAAAGAAATAGACTGATTCCTCAAAGGAGGACTATCATCTATTATGTATTAAGTAGACCATACCCTCGAAGGATGGCTACTCCTTGTGGAATTTGAATGATTCCCTCATTGACTAGCCTTCCATTTTATTAACATCCTAAGAAAGCTTCCTGCATTCATTAACTTTCTTCTAGAAAACTTCCCGCATTGATCAATTTTCTCTTTCCCCTTCCTAGAGATGGAGCATAGATTTAGGGAACACCACTTACGAAGAACCCTTTTCCCCGTTTCCAAGCTACATCTCAAACCCCTTTGTCATGTCGACAATAGGTTTATAGGTTCATTTCATCCACGTGTCTTTATGATCTTTTCTATGACTAACTATCATTGGTTATTTGTTAACATTTGTTTTGGTTGAGTGATTTGTGTCACCTGGGTCCCCTTATTTTTTACCTCCAATGCGATTGGATACATCTTTTCCTCGCGCATTCCTTGATATACGTAGTGTCATTCATACTTATAGGTCGATATCATTAAGTTGCGTCTTATCCTACACCTCGTCTGATCTTATCCAATCTCTCTCATCTTAATTCCACCTTTGTGACCATCTATATCCTCCTCTTTTGGGAATTTTATTTCACAATCCTATCCAAACCGTGCTCAAATTCTACATTTTGGCCATACTTATTCCCCCTTGGGACATTTTTACTCTCTATTTTCCTTCGTGGCCATATTTGTGCCTCTTTTGGGGCACCATTATTTTTCATCAAATTCCACCTTTGTGGCCATACTTTTGCCTCTTTTAGGGCACCATATACGTTCTCAAAGTCCACCTTTGTGGCCATAGTTGTACCTCTTTTGGGGCACCATTTTTTTTAACAAAGTTCACCTTTGTGGCCATACTTGTGCCTCTTTTAGGGTACCATCTACGTTCTCAAAGTCTACCTTTGTGGCCATATTTGTGCCTCTTTTTGGGCATCATTTTTTTCAGCAAAGTCCACCTTTGTGACCATACTTGTGCCTCTTTTAGGGAACCATATACATTTCCATACTTATTCCCCCTTGGGGCATATTATTTCATCACCCACTTTTTTTTTTTCCTTCTCAATCATTTTTCGTGTCCTATGTTGGGGCACTGTAACCTTTCATCTGCGTCCCTTGTAGACACATACTTATTCACTCGATTCCTCGTGTATGAAGGATTTCACATAACTTTCACATTTATTTGTGCATACTTTTATGTTTTGCTATGACCCATTGGTCATTGCGGCTTGTATCTATAATACAGTGATCTTCACCCACTCATTATCCCATAGAACATTGTCGTCCATCTCCATTGAAACCATAATTGTCCTCTACCGATGTGATATAGGAGTTATCGCCATATTTTTTTATTGTTACTGCGATCCTTTTTTCTTGCAGAATCTTGCCTTGGTTATCATTTTACCCATCTTTCTTCACCCACCCACTCTTCAGCATCTACCTTTTTCAAACGCGTCATTGATTTCCTCTAGCATCATCAATCCCATGTTTTAGGGGGAGCTCATCATCAACCTTCCGTCATTCTTCATCATACTCCTTTTCTCTCTCATCATTTTCATCTCATGGTTTTTTACCACAAACCACTCAACAAAAGGGGGAAAATATAGACACCTAAATTTTGTATCTCTACCCTTATCTGCCTGTGTGCACATATTTTACTAGGGTCTTAACTAGACCCCATTTATTTAATAAAATTCCCACTTATTATCCTATCATCATTTAATTTTTATTAATCTTTATTAATTCACATTAATTAATTAATAATATCCACCCACATGCCCTAATCAACCTTCCATTTAGGATGTTTTCATTCTAAATCCATATCCCTTTGCCTTTATAGCTTTTATCCTATCTATATTTATTTCATACACATCCCTAAATAACCTATTCCCACCTACATGATTTAAAGTAGCTTTTCCATTCATCAAAAAACTGAAATCCTGACTAAATCACAAAATCCACCGCATTGGGGAAAATCTCCCAATGTAGTCAGCGACAACTAGTAACCCAGCCTAGTAGGCATTGAACCCTATTAAGAATGAGGTCTTCTCTTTCCAAAAAGAGGACAGAAAACACACAGGCGTGACTTCTTTCTGATTTTCCTTTCACTTCTACGCAAATTCACCTTACAAACCATAGCATCTCATCAACCCTCTTGTAAACCCTTAGGAAACTCATTTTTATCACCCTTGTACATGACATACGAGAGGATTTAGTATTGATTTATGGTGTTATCTTCTCTATCATTTAGATCTGTTAGCTCATTAGATCAAACACAATGCAGGATCAGATCATCAACAGTTCTCAGGACTCCTTCATCAGTCTGTTCTTCCAGTCTTTTATATTTGTAGGTTACCTTTCATTCCATCTACCTTCCTCTCAGAATTACTTCATTCTACTAAAATCACTCCATCGCTCAACTCGAGTCACCGTTGACTCAGGCCTCATGTCACTGTGTTCTCCATATCTATATCTTTCTCCAGTAGATCTGCATGTATTCTTTTTCTTCTCGACCTTGCTAAATCCACTATCTTGTCTTTCTATGTTACATCAAAACTAGCTTATCTGCATTCCATTCACTGTCACCCCACCCTGGTCATCGTCAACCAGGGGCTTGTTTGTCAATTTACTCTTCTAAATCCCTACTTCCCCTCATCCTCTAGTGTTTTCTCCCTGAGGTTGTCTTCTGTAGGTTGAATCCAACATTCACACATTTCTGTTGCATCCAGTTTACGCACAGACCTCTGTGGGTCCGCATATTTGCATCACGTTTCAGATTCACTCACTCAGGTCACCATTGAATTTCCTCTGTGTAGTCTAGGTCATCATCGACACAATTAGGTACCATTTTATTTGTATTTTATTCAGTTAGAATAGTACTTAAATCAATCTTTATTACTTCTAGATTTAGTAGTATTTTAGTTTCTACATGATATTTAATTATCCATCTTTTATTTCACTTTCTCTTATCAAACAAGGGTTGACATCCGTGAAAGGAAGGTAACACTTCTTGGAGCCGAATTTTTTAGAAATCCCTTGCATATACCATCTAATCCATTTTTCTTTAGTGATTCTTATTTGCAAGTTTATCAAGCTCACAACAAGGATCCTTCATCTACTTTACACCTATTCATCCATATCACGCATTCGAGGTACCATAAACCCTTCAGTTTTTTGAGTTGTTTAGATTTCTTTAGTATGTAACATCATTAATTTGAATCAAACAAGAAAACTACAACAACATAGAAAATCATTGTGGCATAGGGTTCCTGCAAGACAAATGTTGCAAATGAAGCACTCGTTAGCATGTTAGAAAGATAAAAAATTATGTCAAAATGTGTAATATCTAATACAATGTAGTGTGCTAGTATGAATAGGAAGTAGTATAAATAAAAAAAATAACACCTATGGTGTGTGAGAAAGTGGATTCCCTAGGAGCCGCTATGGGATTAGTAATAGGAATTGCGCCAAACATCCATGGTGCATGTATCGATCTGTGTATTATCTACAATCACAACTAGAAAGCAAGTGAACATGCATGTGTATATGGAAAAATATAATTACATACAATGTATCTAGCTAACATAGTAAGTGAGATGTAACATGCGAGTATAAGTAAGCAAGAACAATATGCATCCAAGATATGCAACATGTTGTGAATGGGTGAGATAGAATGGAATGCAAAGTGAGTTTGATAGGAGTCGCATGCCGCTTGAGTGAATTTTTATGCATGATATGAGCTTCATTAATACATGCCCCCTCAATAATTGAGAATTAACCATAGATCAAGAGTGTGTCATCGGGAAATGGTTTGAATGTGTGCACTAGAAAGAAGTGATTGTCAAAGCATAGAGCATATTGAGTGCATGAGAGTGGTGGGGTTCATTTTAAGTATAAACACTCAGCAGTTGAGTATGAACTATAGAACTAGAGTGCATCGTAGGGTAATGAGCACAACGTGTAGAAATAGATGCTAGAAAGATGTATCATGAATGCTTAGAGTGTGAAGTGTGTATAATGAACAATAGATACTGTGAGAAAGGGATGTGATGATTGTGCAATGTGTGAAGTGTGTCGTGTGTAGTTTGTAATGTGTAGTGTATAAGGTTTATGTGTGTAGTATTCCCTTAACAGTCAAGTTTACGATACAAAAAATGAGTAAGATAATCCATGGGTTGTGGTTCATTAGTGGTGTCAGGTAATGATGATACAAGTGTGTATCAAAATGTGTATGTTGTATGTGGGAGACTAGATGTGAAATGATATGAGTATGAGACGTGTGTCGATGCTAGAAAGGGAGAAGAGAAATAAGTGTGATGCCCCCCCAAGTGTGTGATGGTGAGAGTGATCAAGTAACATCATCTAAGAGGTTGTCATTGTCATGGTCAAAATAAAATGGTGATGCATCTGAGACTTGATAAGCAATAGTGGACAACCATGTGCATACCAATGGGTAAGATAATATGAATAACTGAGAAATGAGTAATTGTAAATGAAGATGCAACCATATGACATGGGGAAAAAAATATCAATATAATCAGGGTCTAGTGTGCCCCCAATGTAATCAAGCCAAGACTGTCTGAGTGTAATTGGATAAGTGTAAGGAGTACGGACAAGAAATACTATGAGATAAAATATGCGAAGACCATAAACAACAATAATGTAGATAAATGCATGATAAAGATGAGAATCACGAGGTGGAGGAAATATGTCGTCTACTGTAAATCCTAGCCGAGTCAACCCATCATGTGTGCATATAGTATTGGAGCAAGTAGGATCGAATGGAATGTGTTCCCAATAAGAGTCATTCATGAAAAGTGTACATGTAAATGGAGGATGTGCTAATGGAGGTTTCTCATGAGAATGTGAAGGAGGTGGAACAATGTCCAATGTTTAGACAAGCACCTGATAAAGACTCATGGCATTAGTAGAAGTAGGAGGAGGTGATGATGTAGGTGGGACTCTTTCGAACATAAAAATAACACCTTCAAGTGGTGGCAAATGAGCAAGAGAATCCATGGGTTGTGGTTCATTATTGGTATCAGATTTTGGAGTAGGAATTATATTAGTTGGATCGCAGCTACAATATTTAAATGGGTGACGATCACTGGGGATTGTATATTCTACACCCTCATGTAAAAACTTAACACACCAGTGCACTGTAGAAGGTACTACTTGCATGACATGAAGCCATGGTGGTCTACCAAGTAAGTAATTATACTGAACTAAGAAGTTAATGACAAAGAAGACCGTAGGTAGATTTTTTGGCCTGACAGTGATAGGAAACGCGATATGGCCTATGCATGGATAAATAGAAGCATTATATGCATGAAGAGAAATGTATGAGGGATTAACATCAGCAACATAAAGGCCAAGTTTTTCAATGAATGATAAAGTGTAAATATTGAGCTAAGATCCATTATCGATTATGGATCGTTTGACACCCACATTATTATTGTGAATCATTATGTACAAAGGTGGATCATTGTCAAAAATAGCAAGATCAACAACAATATTAGATGGAAAGGTAATGTGTTAGGAAAATGCATCTACGAATATGTTATATACTATATCTAGATGACGATAAGAAGGAATGCAACTGGTAGCCAAGAGAGTAATGTTTTTATCTCTTAATTCAATGTTAATGAGCATGAAATCATGAATAGAAATATCCATGATGAGACGATCCTAGGAAGATAAAAGTAAAAAGTATGAGGACCTTAAGAGTGTTCGAAAAAAGTCAGGTTCACCAAATGATTAAGAAAATATATAATTTATAGATGCCCAATAATAAATATGTAACAACACAAATGATATAGCAATTAAGTAAAAAATAGACCCAAGTAAATAAGAAATTTTAATTTAAAACCCTAGTTGTAAAGGAGAGATAAAAAGACTTAGCTATTTTGAAGTGATGCTGAAGGTGTGCAGAGATGGAAAACTGCTGGAGTAGAGTGGAAATGTGTCACAATCAAACCCAAAAAATTGTAGAGGTGTCGAAAATGCCAGGAATCGGGCATCTATGGAGGGTCAGGGGTGCCTGGGATGACAAACACCTGTTCTAGGTGCCTGTGACTGCTCAAAATCTATGAAACTTAGTTTCGTAGGGTCGTAAGATGTTTTTTGTTTTTTGCCTCTAATTTCCTATATGTCGTTGGACTTCATTGTCATCCTCCTAAAACCTGCAATTAGAAAGAAGTACCTGCAAAACCCCAAAACACATCAAATCTTAAAAAGAAAATAATCCAAATGAGGGGTCGGACTGTCACGTAGTGAACTTACGATCGAGCACTGCACTACATATTAGACCCAGTGTAGTTCTATGTGTGTGTGTGTGTGTGTGTGTGTGTGTGTGAAGATATTGTGCCATAGGTGGCTCTTGTGCGTGTCACACTTGAATATCGAGCAATAGTTAGATGTAAGAAATGTAAATAAATGTGTGCATGAAAGAATGAACTTCCCCTCCTATACATGTATGCAGAAGTATCAGTTCCTTGACGTTGTGTGTGGATGCTAGATGGATGCTTGAGTGCTCTTGTAATGGCCTTTGAATGAAACCTTAGGTGGTGATAGCTAATGCTTAATGCTTGGTCATTTATTATCATGACATAAATTTATATTTATATGATTCCCTTGCTTGAATTTCACAATTAACCTCAAAAAGGATGAATACCAAAAAGATAATATGCCCAAATGGCTAAAAAGGACCTAAAAAATGTGAACAAAGTATAAAGAGGTCGGGGGTACCCATAGGGGACATGTGCACTTGGCGCTAGCATCCTAGATGGGTGTTGGTGTCTAGGATGAGAAACATCAAAGTTTAAAAAGACAGACTGGGCTAGAAATATTGTAATATCAAGAGAGGAATTATAAAGCAGGTAAAGATTGCCAAATACTGAAATCAATTAGTAATTTTCTTGCTTAGGAATAAGACAAATAATAATATGTGATCATGACTAGATAGATACCCAAAGTGCATGATTTAGTGTCTACACAATGATCTAATCTTTGATTTAATAAAAATAGAATGTTAAATCTAATTTCAGAGTAACTAATATAATACAATACAATAAAATAAAGATGTTAAGCACTCGAGCAATGCAAGATTATAACTAAATGGGAAAGATAAATGACTTAGATAATTTTTGTGCGATCTGTGGCTAGTCAGGACTGTGTATATGCTTGATATGGCAGGAACTAATGTCACATGTGCTCACTTAAGAGACTTGGAACTATGCATTGATGTGGACAGGGGCACCCACAAGAAGACAAAGGCACCTAGGTGCTTGTGACTATGCAAATGATTAGAATCTGCTTTCTTTTATATCACTAGGGTTTCGGTGTTGATTCATGTTAGTCACCTGATATTTGCTCTTTGATTGCTAAAGGTACCTATAACTTACAAAAGAAACCCTAGCTACCTACGCAAGCTCATAAACACATCAAATCTAAATAAAATATGCAATATGTGAAGTTGGACTGACCCTAGTGGTCACTCGAAGAGTGAACTTATGACCAAGTGCTACACTACATTCCAGACTCCATGTATTTCTTTGTGTTTTGTGTGTGAAATAACGTCATTAGGTTGCCCTCGCACCAATGACTCCAAGATAGTCAAACTGTAGGTAGATAAAATGCAAATGTCTAATATGGAATTCAACACTTTCCTTTCCTAATGTAGTGTATGCAACCCAAAAATGCAGTCCCTTTGATGGTAGTGATACTATGAAAATGTGATTGTCCCTTAGAATTTCTAGCCATAATAATAGTGTGTATGTTGTGTGTGTATATATATATATATGAATCTTTTGTTTGAATTCGACACTAGTAACAAAAACGACGGACTATGAGCTCGAGATAAGGATGAAAAAACTAAAAAGGCCAACCAAAAATTTCAAAATAAGTAAAAAGAATAAACAAGACATAAGCACCGAGAATGGGCATGGGTGCTTGAGTGCTAGTGTCCTAAGATAATTGATGACATATGTGAAAAGACAAACAAACATGGATCCCTATGACCTGACCAAAAGTGGCTACATAAATGATAGATATAGGAGGGTGATACAATAGAAATCAATCAAAACAAGTAGATGGATAAGGAATTGTGTCACAAGTGAATAATTTTCTTACTTGAGATCTATGTATATAGACAACATACTGATGACATATCAAAATAATAATATGTGATTAATTTTGTGTCTACATTTGCCTCCTCTTTATGCTATTTGAATGAAATTCAAGTAGTGTAATGGAAGTAAGAAACATACATGTATAGAGTTTGGGGAAGCCATGTTACGAAGTTTGTGTAGAATGTTGAAACTTTTAGCGTGGTGAACCATGGATCAGATCTTTGACCCATGTAGCATAATCGGAGATAGAAAATTGTCATAAGGAGCACTTAGAGAAATAGTTGAAATGATTTAGAGACCTTGAAGATTTTGGATTGTTATTAGAGGTGATAGAAGAGGTAGGGAGTGATCAATTCCTAACCTGATAGCCAGAGGAAGAGTGCTAGGGAGAGAGGTATAGTTTTACTCTCTATCTATGACTACATCCCCAAAATTTCCAACCGATGTAGATGGATAGAGACCAAATTTAGTTCTAATTTTGTTCCAATTAGTTTCGATTGAAAATTTGTTTGTTCCGATTGAAGAACCCATATATGAGCACTATAGGAAAGGAAATGACGTCTCATTTTCCCCCACTCCTATAGTAACAGGTGTTCTAATTTGAAGAGTGCTAGATGGCTTCCAAGTTAGGTCATCTAGAAGTGATACTAATGTAATACAACTCCCAAGTTAGGTCATCTAAGAGATATCGTAAGCATTTTTATTGTATTGATTGATTGATTTGATTTGAGTGATAGAATATTGTATGAAATGATATGTACTTAGGATATTACTCACGGAGAGATTTTTGCTTTGCCCCTAGATTACATCATTCAGGGGAATATATTTGGAATAGTAGAAAGTATTGATTTTTCGTGTAGAATGATTGTACCTTAGTTTGAATAAGATCAAAGAAAATTGTGATAGTAATATGTAATAAGAGTATCAATTGATTGTATTGTATCCTGAGAAGGATTATGAGATGATCCTAATTGTATGCGGCCCCTTTCAGTGAAAGGGTGAAGGGTGGAGAAATGAACACTGAGCCAAAAGCAAGATGTATAAGACATTGTAATAGTAAAAGAAAAATAGTATGAGATAATACCGTCAAAGTATGAGTAGATATTGATGAGTGTATGTTCCATATTTGAGCATGAGATGTTGGAATTTATATGGTACAGTTCTAGAGGAGATTATGATCCGTATGGCATAAACGATGAGACAAAAGGAGTTACGAGAGTCAAGATATGAGTGAAATTGTGCAACGCGCATTAGTTGTAAAAGTGGTTGTAGTGACTAAAGTATATGGTAAATTGGTGCCGATGGGGTGGGAGTGTGCAGTCAAGTCACATGATTGTGTGTTATCCGACCCGTGTTCAAATCCCCCCAAGGCATGATCCTTTCTGAGGTGGTTTTGGCGCTTGATGTGAAATCTCTTATTGCTACAGTCGTAGCATGTTAGTTTCTTCACTCGCTACAGTTGTAAACACAAAATCATGCACTTTAGACATTATTTAGTCCTGGTCTCATACTACTATTTACAAGGTTTTTGAATGAAGAAAGTACTAATTAACCCCCATCTTTTGGTCATATTCTTTTATATTCTTTTATCATTCCTGACCTCTTACACCCTCATGCCCATTCAACTTCTGTCATCTTGCGTTATTTTAGCCTTGATTGAGGCACCCATGCTAGTACTAGGGCACCTATGGGTGCCCTGGTCTTGCTAGGGGTGCCTCGATCCTTTTTGAAATTTTTGGGCACTTTCTAGCCATTTCAACATCTTATCTTTTTGGGTGGTCGGCCATTTTGAGGTTAATTATGAAATTAGATCAAGATAACCCTATAAATATAAAGTTATGAAACCATAATGAGGGACCAAGAACTAGTCACTACTATCATCCACCTAGAATTGCATCCATTAGCTCCATCACAAGGACAAGGCTAGTTAATCTGCATCACAAAAGCATAGGGGGAGGGATTCTATTTTTTTCCATCCACCATTCTACTACATTTTTACATCTAGTTATTGCTCGCTACTTCACAAAGTGCGACTGATACAAGAGCACCTAGGGCACATGATGCACACACACACACCAGAATTACATTTGGGTCTAAAATGCAGTGCAATGCTCAGTTAGTAAGCCCACTATTGTGGTAGCTGAGGTCAGTCCAACCTATTCATTTACATTCTTCTTTTTTAGGGTTTTGATACTTCTTGTGTTCTATTGTAGGTATTTATTTCATCTTAGATTATCAACGACATATAACATAGTGCAACGAATATGATGTGAAAAATAACAAGGTTTTTGGACCACCTGCCAAACCTGTGAAATTCAATTCTAGACCTTTTACATAGACCAGGGCTACCATTCTATAGACTAGAGTTCCCGTCGATACCCCCTGTCCCTCTCCAGGCACTCTATTTTAGCTAGATAGCTCAGATCCATCCTTTTCGTGGCCTCTACATAGTCGTTCTTACTTTCAAATTATTCTGTTCACTTTACGACATAGCTCATATTTACCTCCAAATCAGCTAAGTATTTTCCTCGTTCTTCTTACGTATTAGGGTTTTTACTTTCATTAGATTAGTTGCTCGGGTCATTTTCCATACTTGTTTATTGCATTCATTTATTGTATTTACATATCGTTATAGATTATATTAACTATCATACATTCCCCAATTTTAGTTAATAACCAGTTGTAGCATGCATGTTTTTGCTTCACTCTAGTTACTACTTCACTTGTTGTGGTCACTGCATTCTTGTTCACTTCACTCACAACATATGCTACATCATTTTTGCATCACTCGGGATACTACTTTTCTCACGGGCGAACACCACATTCTCGTTCTAGATTCACTCTAGAGATTGTTTCACTCGTTGCGGATGTTGCATCACCATTATAGGTTACAGGTTGCTTCATTTGGGTTCCTCGTGTTGGTTCCCATCGTTGTAACAAGGTTTTGGACCCTCTCAAAAATCCTAAAAAAATGTACAAGGATGCGGGTCCTTTCAAAACCCTCAAATATTCACCCTCTATCCAAAAAAAAGTATATGGTAAATCAAAATTACTATATATAGTAATAGTGAAAAGGTGGATTATAATTTCATTTGTGCTGAGAGTGGCTGAAATTTGAGCTCTCAGCTACGAGAATGCCGCATGTTAGAGTAACGAGTTTGACAAGATTTGAGAGAGTGTTGACAACCATCGCTTCGCAGACGACCGATGAGCTGGTAAGTGTGATTAATTTTGGAAAAATTGTCCATGTATATTTTTAACATTTTTTAGAATTTTTTTTTTTTTGTAATTTTGGGAATTTTTAACCCAACATGGGAGCGAGAAATAGCATTTTTGTCCCTGGGGACACTAACGTCTAGTTTCTAGTGCTAGTGACCTACACATGGGCCCTAGCGTCCCAGAGCAAGGGTTTGACATTATTTTGTGAAGTACGTGTATTTTGATTAATTATGATGTTATTATGAATGATTTTGCAGTGTGTATGGTGTGCTAATGTAAGAATTTTGATACTTTTTGTGCTATGTAGAGTGACATACACTTTAGAGAGTTTTAGGTGGACCGCTATTTGGGTACATTACTAATTTTGGGGTTGCCAAATGTTGAGTGGGATTTTTTGGACCGTGTCACTTGTGGCACATTGTTAGATTGGGGGAGATACCCCATAATATGCATATGTTGACAACTTTGTGTGAGCGATGGTGCTCAGATAATTGTAAAATCTAGTTTTCAACTGATGAGATGACGATGACACTAAAGGATGCATATAGGATATTGCAGTTGCATATAGTAGGAGAGAGAATACATATCATGGCCTTATTGGATGCCCATAGACAGATGAGGGAAATATGGTGGTATTTCATAGAGACATAGGTACAGGCTGAGACATATATTACTTTAGATGCTATATTGAGATCTGGGGGTTCCGCAATTGTGGAAATTTATTTTAGTGATTATAGCTTCGTGAGTGGCAGTGGAGGGTGGTGGAGTTGGGATATTGTACAAGATGCATGATATTTTTTGCAGCATCGAGGAGTACGATACTAGATATGCCTGGGTACGGTGTGTATTGGCCCATTTGTATAGGGACCTGTATAGATTTACACAGGAGGATCATGGTGGTGGGCCAGGAGCCACTACTTTGTTACATGTGTGGGCATATGAGCATATTATTATATTGAGGCCACTCAGTGGGCCATCAGCCAATTGTGCTTGACCCAAGATATTCGCAGTGAGGTGCGTAGGCACCTGTAGTAGGAGGATGTGTATGATTGCATATAGGTGGATGATAGATCAGATGGGCCCTAGGGCCATTATATAGAGACTATGGCAGATGGGTAGGGGATGATGTAGAGGTGTGGTGCATACAACACACCATATGGTTAGAGGATCATTTCCTAGGGGTGAATGAATTATCCTAGTGTGAGCGAGTATCTAGGTAGTTTGGCATGGCCCAAGATGTGCATGTCGAGTCGTATATATGGTGTTGATCTTCTAAAACTGTGAGATGACCAAGGACTAGGTTAGGATCGATAAGAACACAACTAGTGCATCCAAGTCTAGATGAGGCAGATGCGGCCATAGAGCCCATATAGGTGGATGACGCGGGGTGCACTCAGGTGTATAGCCAGTGGTGGATGACACATTGATGGGTGTTGATATTTCTAGTAGTGGTGAATGTGGCTGATGGGCCAATAGTTGGAGGAGTAGTGATTAAGCTAAAATGTGAATTTATGTGCCTAATCTAATTTTTATTGCAATAGTAAATGAATAAATAATAAAGTACATAAATTAAGCCAAACAAGCTAAGCAACAAAATATGAAATCCTAAGTGCTAAGAGGGGAGAGAAAGCCTTAGTTGATTTGTAGTTGTTCCTAGATTGTGCCAAACTGTTGAATGGATAAATAGAGAGGAGGCAACATTGCACAAAACCCCAAAAAAGTGTGTGATTTAATGATTTTCCTAGACTGGGGCACCTGGAGAGGGACAGGGGTACCCACGGGTGCCCTAGGCCTATTTCTGGGCACATGTGTCTGCTGAAATGCTAAGAAAACCTCCTTCAAGTGGTTGCTAAGTGTTTGTTGTTGTTCACCTTTAGTCGCTATGAGGTTTTACCAAGATCGCCAAGGTCACTGGAAACCTGTAATGAAACATGAACATGTAAAACCCTCAAATAAACATCAAATCCTAAAAAGGAAAGATGCAGAATTAGTGGTCGAACTATCCTCAGATGTCACAATGGTGATTTTATGACTGAGCGCTACACTACATCTCAGACCTAATGTAGTTTTGTGTGTGTGTGTGCGGAATTGTGCCTTAGGTGGCTCTTGTGCATGTCACACTTGATAGTGAACAAGTAAACTAGATGTAAAAAAATGTAATATATGTGTGCATGGAATAGAATGAATGCCCTCCTATGAATTTTATGCAAAATAACCAGCCCTTGTGTTCCTTATATGGAGCTAGATGGACGCAATAAAGCTCTTAGATGATTTTATGGATGCAACCTTAGGTGGTGATAGCTAATGCTTAGTGCTTGGTCCTTTATCATGATCACATAACTTTATATTTATATGATTCATTTTCTTGAATTTCGTAATTAACCCCGAAAAGGTCAACTATAAAAAAGATAAGATGCTTAAATGGCTAGAAAGAACCCAAAATATGTAAACAAAGTACAAAGAGGTTAGGGGTGCCCAGAGGGGACGAGGGCGCTTAGTGCTGATGTCTTGGCTAGGCACTAACATTCAGGATGATAAATGTCGAAGTATAAAAAGGAGAATTGAACAAGTAAGGGTGTAAGACAAAAAGTGGCAACAAAAAACAAAGAAAGGTGGCCAAAGACATGGGTTGATTAGTACTTTTCTTACTTAGGAATCATATGAATAATAATATGCAATCAGGACTAAATAGATACCCAAAGTGAGTGATTTTTTGTCTACATTTGCCCCCACTTTATGTTGGTGAGCAGAAAGCTCAGTAACATAAAGTATATAGAGAATCATACCTGATAACCATGTAGATTGATGTTGAAAGAACGTACTGCAGGACAAGACAAAGCATGGAGTGATAAAAGTGTGAAGTGTGGATGCTAAGGAGGAGAAAATGAAAAAAGTAGTGATGAAAATGAATCTAGGGTGGAAACAGATGTGTAGATTTTGTGATGTGCCTTTTGTTGATGTTGTGAATGATGTTAACTACTGCTTCCCTTACGGACAGACCTGTAAAAGAGAAAACAAACAAGTAGTCAAATACATGTGTATATGATCACAATATGTAAAAAAGTGTGTAAGGAAAGTATGTAAAATACGAAAAATGTGAAAAATAAACATGTGCACCTGATTCGTGATGAGGAAAAAGTGTAGAAATGATCATGAAGATGTTGTAGCTGAACGAGTTTTTCAGGTGATCTCATGCCAGTTGTGTCGGCCACAAGTTTTTGGGGTGATCTCACGTTAATAATATGGAAGAAGTGTAGGGAGAAAAGTTTGGTGTTATCCTCTAACCTTTAACTGCTTCCCACAATGTAGGACACCACTGTAGATGGTGTGCAAAATATGAACAATTCGATCCAACGTGAAAGTGTTAAGAACTACATGCCCTATAAAATCCACTGTGTGGATTTCTGTAGACTGTGTTGAACTACCAAATGTTGTGTAACTGCCCCTTGGTTATAGGCATCAAGAAGGGCCATGCTGTGCTAAGGACCCAAGTCTAATTCTAAGGCCTGAAAATGAAAATTATGTTGTACCGGTCCTGTGTTGTGTTGTGTAATGATTGTAGATTGTTGTATGGGGTGACCGATTCACCCAAATGACACCCCCTTCATTTGGGGTGCATGTGACATCAATGAAGGAGTATGCGACCCAAAAGAGGACTGATCACTATGCTGAAACTATTGCCTGTAGGGGGAGGGAATGTTCTTGGTAGAAACCAAGGCACACAAAAACAAAGTGGCTAGAAAACAAGTGTTAGTACAAGAAAATACAAAAATGAATGTATAATACAAAATGTATGTTGAGCAGGAAATGTGTAAGCAAAGACATAAGAAGATAATTTAAACATGCAAGAAGACAATGTAGAAAATGAAAAGCGGGTTGCAAATATGGGACACTACTCATGATTTTGCAATATAATCAAGGCTGACAGAACCAAAAGCAGACAACCGAAAACAAGAGCATACAAAGACAAGTAATGATAAACAATGTGACATATAACCATAGTAAAAAATATGCCTGCAAAACAAATGCTACACATAAAGCACCTGTTAGCATGTTAGAGAGATAAAAATTATGTCAAGGTGTGTATAATCCGATAAAGAAATATGATATAAAACAAAATGAAACACTAACACCTGTAATGTACGAAAGTGGATGCCCCCAGGAGCCACTGTAGGACTGGTAATAGGTACTGCGCCAAGCATCCATGTTATGTGTAATAGATCTGTAACATTTGCGATCAAAACTAGAAAGGAAAGTGAACACGCATGAGTGTATGATAAAGATAATGACATACAAGATATATATCTAACATGTGTAATAAAGTGAACATGTAAAATCATAAGTAAGTAAGAGTAAAAGCAACCAAGATATGCAATATGTTGTGGATGATTCAGAATGGAATGTATGGTGAGTGTGATATGGACCGCATGCCCCCCAAGTGAATGTAAATGGATGTGTATGTAGTTATGTTCATTTGTTTATGCCCCCTCAACAGTAACAAAATAACCATAAATGAGAATGCGTCATCGGGAAATGGTTTTAATGTGTGTACTAAAAAGATGTGATCATCAAAGCGCACGCATAGAGTGTAATTATGTAAGTGAATGAGTGATGAAACACGTGAGTGTGGTGAGGTCGATTAGATATATATCTGTAATGGAAAATGGATGTCATCTACCAGAGATGAAGAGGCTTGCGAGGCATGAAGAGAGTATGTGAAGAAACAACGGTGTGAGGAAAAGTTCCAAATTGGATGTCAAAGGACATGGAGCCAATAATGGGATGTGTGGTGATAGGAAGTGCAGAAGCAAGAGGCTTAGCAAGCTAATGAGAAGCTTTAACAATGTGTGAAGAATGAGAGGATGTAACTATGGGTGGATTAGTTATAGGATGCAGATGGATAATGACATTAGGATGTGTGTAGATGACAACCTTAGATGGAGGTGAAGGAGATAAGTGGATGGTGATAGAAGCTTTCTTATGTGGGATAGGAGAGAGAGAGCACTCACGAGAGTGAGATCAGAAAGCAATAACACCTTTGTATTTTAATTGTTGTAAGTGATCATGGAGAGCATATCAGTCATTATCACGGTGGCCATTGATGCGGTGGAAGTTGTGGAAAGGGTGGTGACGATGGTGATGTAAGCGGCGAGGTAGATGATGTTAGTTAGAAGGTAAATGGATGAGTCGCTTATCAAGTAAGGTTTATAAGACATCATGTGGTTTAGCATTATGTGAGAAGTGCAATGGTTCATGAGTGGGAGATGAAGAAGACTTAGGTGAATGCCTATGTGGTAGAGGGGATGGAAGATACTTGTGTAGAGGTAGAGATGGGGATTATGTAGGAGGGTCAATAGATGGAAGAGGGGAAGAATTAATAGGCATATAAAGAATATAAGAAGTAGAAGAAGGTGTTAAGACATTATCCGTAATGAGTTCTTTTCTAGATCAATAACTTTATAGCACAAAAGAGAATGATTCACATGTATCATATAATAGTTTTACCTTTAAAGGAGAAATTAATCCACGACAAAAAAAAAAATTACATTTCTAAATTAATAGGCTAAAATAATAATTGATGCATGCAAAAATTAAAGCGTAAAATGTGATCTATTTTTTTTTCATTATTTCCTTGATGCAAAGAAGGCAAACATTTATAGGTAACTTTAGGACCATTGTTAGAAATAAATCGTTCAATAAAAACATCTTCCATATCATAATAAGTACTAATGGATCCATAAGGCAAATGAGTATACCATTGGAGAGCATGATCAACAAGGCTATGACAAAATGTTGTAAGTAATAAGCCATCATTGGAAAAAACAGACATGGCTAAATGGTAATGCTTGATATGTAAATAAGGATTGTCAGTGCCATCGAAACATGAGAAATTAGGCATGATGAAGCCATTTGGGAAAGTGGAATTGTGAATCTTTTTAGGAAAGGGATCACCATGCAGAGTGTTGACATGAGTCTTCATCAACTTTTTTTATAAGCCGCAAAGTTAAGGAAATAACCGCAGGATAAAGGAAAGTCGCAAGATAAGGAATGAAGTCGTATTAAACTATAGAAGCTAAGATATACTAATAAAAGCCGTAATACACAGAGAAAGTTGCTGAATACTGGAAAAATCCGTAGAATACTATAGAAAGCCGCATGAGCCGAGATGAAGCTACAAAATAAAGATAAAACATACCAGTACGAGACAAAATCCAATAGAGGTAAAAGTCAAAAGAAGTGTCTTTTTGAACATATTGTACTTTGTATATTTATTGTAACTAATGTATTGTATAAGTGTGACTCACAAAAGACTTATGTGAGAATGCCATTTTGAGATTTTGTAAGAGAGATAAGAGAATTAGAATGAAAGGGATGTATATGTACTAGACTAATGTAATGCATTTGGATAAATGAATAGAGATTGGATTTTCAGGAATAAATTAACTTGCATACTATTCTTTACTTTTCTATTCTTAGAGTAGTGACGATGTATTTCCCGTGTACATCCTTGACAAAGATTGATTACACCTAAGCCTCACAACTCTGTCGGGGTTTTTAGGTCAACATTTGGTGTTTGAGCCCAGGTTTCTTTCGTTAAGTGGATGCTAGGAAATATTTCACCACCAGGGTATTGGAAGCCTGTGTTGTTAGAAATTGAAAATTGGTGGGAAAATCAGATCGATATATTCGTGAAAGGAGAATCAAAAAGCCAGAAAATCACTTATAAGGTGGCAGAAGCAGAAGTATTTAGAGAATTTCGAGAAGAATTCTGGTCTTATTTTCCTCATCAGTTGTGGCCTTGTTTGTTAACACATGCAAAAAGGAAAAAAATGGACATGGATGTACTTAAGACAACCCTTTGAGTGGACTGCAGAAAAATTAACAATAGTAAAATAACTCTACGAGCTGTTGACTAGAGTGATCGACTATTGGTATGAGACTAACTTAGATTCTTTCATAATCACGTGGGCAATTCAGGGTTGGACGAGCTTTGACAACAAAAAATAGGAAGTTTTAACCGGAACCCGTAGGTGATTTCTTCAATCAGTCCCTTTCTTAATTAAAGTATTAATGATCAAGAAGGGATTAATTAGAGAAGCAAAAAAGTTCCTTTAGGGGGACATGCACCGCGGGATGGCTTACGCGAAGGGGGGTGATCCAAGAGTCATGACTTATCTGAATTAATGGGGGACTGGTTGGAGTGGAAGAAATAGGACGACATGGGGAAAAAGAAAAAGAAAAATATTAGATAGTTAGTAAGTAGAGATCAAGAGAATTAAGGAGAAATAGTGATTTGTGAGGGATAATTAAAAACAAGCGGAAAATAAAGGATGAGGAGGATGGAAGAAAGGGTGAGGTTAGTTGTGGAAAAGGAGTTATAAAAAAAGGTAGAGAAACAAAGGATGTAAAGAGAGGAGAGAGCGCAGAAAATGAAAGAGAGGAAGGAGAAAATGAATAAAGTTAAGAAAGTAGAAAAGGTAGAAGATTTACCCACATTAAGTTGAGGCCAACAATTGGCTCACCTAGAAATGAAGGCAAACACTTCATGTCTCGCTATAATACCCACATCTTGTGGAGACCAAAAAGGGTTTGTTGCTCCAAGAAATCCCATATATACGATAAAATTTTTGGTTCAACAAGAATTAACAAGACAAACAGCCCTACTAAGAGAGTTATAGTACTTAGAAGGAGGATTAGAACTAGCATTTTAGAAATTATTAGAAGTAGAAGGGTGGAACAAAGAGGAATTGAGGACCCCTTTAATGATTAAGGAAAGAGGCAAAGAAGAAGATGAAATCATTGGAATGAAGGAGTTAGTTGAAGAATTTGGAGTGAAAATAAAAATAGTGGATGAGGAGAAGAAAGAGGAAGAAAATATAGAAAAAGAAAAGATAGAGATAGTAGAAGAGAAAAATGGAGAAATAGATAAAGAGGAAGATCAAGGAAGAGAGAAAGAGAAACAAAGTAAAAAGAGAGGAAGTGATGAAGGATTAGAAGAAGGATATAGATTAAGAAACAATAAAGATAGAAAGGTAGTTATGGAGAACAATAGTTACGAAAATTCACCAAAGAAAGTCACGCCCCCAACCAACACACAAGCCCTAAGGAGATTACCCCTGGAGCAGATCTCATTCCATTTACCACTTAACACACCAATTAAAAATCTAGATAAAGGGAAAATTTTGGAGGAAAGATATCAAATATTGCAAGAAGAGAGTCAGAGAAGACAAGAAACAATACAATAATTCCAATAACTATTAGGAAAAATTTACTTTGATATTGAGTTAAGTAGAGATAAAGGAAGAAAGAGAAATTTAAAACCAATTCATAACCAGACAAATAAAGTAAAACAAGTTAAGAAGCAACCTGTTATTCAGCTTTGGATAAATACATGGTCAACAATGGCCCAGAAGATCAAGATGCCCATTTTTGATAAGGACTTTAATGATGCATTGGAACACTTATTCCTATTGGAAGCATACTGGAAGAGAAATAACACCACAAATGAGGCTGCTAAAATACAAGATTTTGCATGTTCATTAAGGAATGATGCACTGTGTTGGTACATGAGGCTGAATTCTCAAGGAACAAAACCATGGGCTGATATTGAAAGTGAATTTAAAACATACTTTCATTTCCTAGAAGCCCCATCAAAAGGAGTAAGAAAGATGAGAGATCTTATAAAAAGAGAAGGATAATCAGTGAAGGAATTTATTTAGAGGTTTAGTATTATTTAGAAGAGCCCCTGATGGATAAACAGAGAATTGAATGGTTCACCTCTGGGCTACTTCCTTATCTCAGGGCAGCACTAGATTCTCAAAAATTTAAATCATTATCAGAAGCAATAAAAATGGTGATCAAACTGGAAGCCCAACCTTGGAGAAGAGAAGAGGAAACTTCAATTAAGACTAAGAGAGAGTGCAGTTAGAGCTAGCAAAATTGAAATTACAACAAGAGATTCAGAGGATTGAAGGATTAAGAATTAGTTCCCCACTAAAGAGTAATATGAGGCCAATGATATGGTGTACATTATTTTGTGCCAAAGGCCATAGTAGAATTGAATGCACATATGCTAAGAATGCAAAGAGAGTACTTGCGAAAAGAGTGCATTCATCATAGAAAACATCCTCTAGCAACATACTGCCTTCAAAAAGAACATGGTACAAGATCTGTAGACTTTGGGATCAACATACTTAGGAAATTTTTCCTTTATTAGAAGTTTCTCCTCCTACAAACCAACTGATGTACTGTACTGCATGTGGTTCATATAATCATTATCATCATACTTTCCCCTTGGTGGATGCATTAGAAGACTTGAAGGATTATGCTTCTAGGAGAGTTATGGCCGCAAGAAAAAATACAACACCTAACCCTCCTCCCATGTAAACACAAATGATTACAACCCACCACCTACACAACCCTCACAACAAATGATAACTCTACCAGATTACCCAAATCAACAAGGTGGGTAGCCACATTTTGGAGGAGGATATCAAGGAAATAATTACAACCCTAACTATTGAGGTTACAATGATGGAGGTTACCACAGTGGATTTAGAGGAGGCTATAGAGGAGGCTATGCCAATTATCAAAGAGGTAGAGGTTACCAAAGATATCAATGATATAATGATGGTGGTTATCGTGGGGGATATAATCAAGGAGGTAGGTACCAAGACAAAGGACCAATGAATTGCTATAAATGTGGGCAAGATGAGCACCTTGTGTAGAACCTGATCCATGTAGATTTTGTCATGAAAAGGGACATGATGCATTCAATTATTTGAAAGCCACACAATTCTATAGAAGCAGATCAATAAGATCAGAGGCGTTAACAAAAGATGCCCAAAGAAAGGTACAACATATTAATAGAATTCCTTGGGAAGAAGAAACTATAGCCAAAGATAAAACCACGAGAGCTTCTACTTCAAGAACCACAAAAGAAGACAAGAAGGAAGAAGAAAAATAAAGTTATAGGAGGAGGAAATCATAAAGAAATGGATATAACAATGAAGAACCATGATATAGAGTTGTTGTCACAACTATAAGTGCCACCCAGAATGAGGTGGTCCATGAAAAGAGTAAAATAATAAGATTACCCTAAGATCAACATTTTTATGATGAGGAGGAGTGGAAAACTAAGGAAATTAGACCTGAATTAAATTTTAAATAAGTTGAAAAGAGTAGGGTGTTCATCCATGAAGCATAGGCTAGTGAAGAAAGGGAGAAAAATTGTTTCGTAGAAGAAGAGGTTAAAGCCTTAAGGAGCAAGCAAAATTAACCATCATTAATGGGCTAATAGATAAACTGAAACAATTTAGAAAATATTGGAATAAAGAAGAGAGAACACATGATGTCCATATAATTGAGGGGGGATACAACAAGAAGAAAAAAAACATATTCCAGAATCAGTGAACATGGAGGAAGTCCGCCATCTACCTAGATGTGTTGAGTGTGGAGCTTAATTTCTTTGCAGAAAGCTTTCTTTTACATGTTGCTAGTTTTGACAGTGACCAAAATTAGTCAGGAGGTAACCGACATCTGTTAAGACAGTGACCAACATCAGTCAAGTAGGGACCAGACATTGGTCAGGTAGGGACCAACATCAATCACCTATGCGTGATGGTGCTTTGTTCTTTAAATGAAGAATTAGAATAAATCTCTTGCTTTAAAGATAATTTATTAATTGTAAAATCATAGTTAGTTTCCGATAATAGTTATATATATATGCATGTATGCATTATATAAGGGTATGTAGAGAAGAAAATAATAATTGTTTTGCATGTTAGTTTTCTTGGTGAGCAAGAAAGAGTAGATGACTGAGGGAAAATCATTGAACATCTTGTGAGGTGTTGGAAGACAAAAGATCTTCATTTTATTTTCTATGTAAAGTCACTAAATAATAATATTGGCCTTTTCTTGGTGGACGTAGCCCACACTGGGTGAACAATGTTAAATCTGGTGTTATCTTTCTCTTGTTTATTTTATCTTTTGGTTTATTTCCGCATTCATTTCTTGTATGCATTTATTTGATAATAGATTTGTGCATCATTTGTTATATGGTTTAACCCCAACATTTGGTATCAGAGATTTGTTTGGAGGTTTTGTGTGTTGATAGGATTTACTCACAAAGGGTTTTCTGATTGAGTGGGAGAATAAGCGATGACAAGAAGATAGTAAATACCGAGTTGAGAAATTTGACAGTTGTAATTATCAACTATAGAAGATGCAGGTGGAGAATTATTTGTTTTATAAATATCTATACTTACCGTTGGATGAGTATGGACATCTAGATCACGATGGATGATGAAGAATGGAAGGTTCTTGATAGAAAGGATCTGGGATCTATAAGATTGAGTATAACAAGCATCGGTAGCTTTGAATTTTACAGATGCAAAAACTACGGTAGAGATGATGAAATATCTTTAGAAAAATTTGTATGAAACTCCCAGTGCTTCGAATAAGGTTTATTTGATGAAAACATTGTTTAATTCTAAGATGCAAGAAGGTGGATCTATATCTAATCATTTGAATGATTTTTGGTCTATTGTAAATCAATTAAAATTAGTAGAAATTTCATTTGATGATGAAGTGAAATAAATTTTATTCTTATGCTCTTTGCTAGATAGTTGGGATAACTTGGTAATGGTTGTTTGTAATACAATGAATGCTTTTAAAGTTTTGAAATTCGATGATGTGGTTAGTTTTGATGCTTAATGAGGAAATACACAGAAAAATATCAGGAGAAACATCATTTAGAAACATGCTTTAACTATATAAAGTAGGGGAAGATATAAGGAGAGATCATCAAAGAGAAAGAAGAATGGAAGATCAAAGTCAATACATGTCAGATTTAGATCCATGTACAAATATTTACTTTGCTGGAATTATGGAAAGAGAGGACAAATAAAGAAGGAGCAGTTCATCCAAGGAAAAACAAAGAGAATACATCAGACAAAGAAAAATAAAAAGGTAAAGAGGAAAACGTTACAAGTGAGGTAAAACAAGATGCCCTTATTCTCTCCTTGGATAATAAATTAGAATCTTGGGTTTTAGATTCTGGTGTTTCTTTCCATATTACCGCTAATAAGGGTTATTTCAGAAATTATGTTCTAGGGTGATTTTTGGACAAGTTTATTTAGGAGATGATGAGCCATGTAATATTACTGGTAAAGGTGATTTTTATCTAAAGTTACATATATGGAAATCCATGGGTATTGAAAGACGTGAGGCATGTACCAAACCTTAAGAGAAATCTAATATCTGGAGGGAAACTAGGTGAATCTTAGATGCGTGGTTACATCCACAACCGACTCTTGGAAGGTTACCAAATGCATATATTGTTGTGGTAAGAGGTAAGAAGGTAGAAACCTTATATCGGTCTACCTGTGTTACGGATACCTTTTCTATGCTATCTACTACCGATTCAGATGCAACCATGTGGCATAATTGGCTAGGCCATATGAGTGAAAAAGGAATGCAGATCTTAAAGTCTAAGTGTAAGTTATAAGATTTGAAACAATTAGTATCTTGAATTTTATGAGAATTTCATATTTGGAAAGTAGAAGAGAGTGAGATTTATCAAGGTTGGATTAAAAAAGAAAGAGAAAAAATTGGAGCTTGTACAATTAGATGTGTGGGGACTACCTTAGGTAGCTTCTATTGAACGATCCCAATATTATGTGACTTTCATTGTTGATGCCATAAGGATGGTATGGATCTATTGTATTAAGCGTAAATATAATGTTTTTGAGACTTTTAAAAGGTGAAAAGCTCTTGTAGAAAATGAAACAAACTTAAAATTGAAGTTCCTTAGATATGAAAATGGTGGTGAGTACTGCAACAAGGATTTCAATGATTGTTGTAAAGAGAATGGAATACAAAGAGAAAGAACGGTTTC
Organism: Taxus chinensis; assembly: GCA_019776745.2. NCBI lineage: Eukaryota > Viridiplantae > Streptophyta > Pinopsida > Cupressales > Taxaceae > Taxus > Taxus chinensis. Next base: position 189,712,323 of record CM034154.1, on the reverse strand, counting down.
TTAGAAATCCACAAGAAAATGGATTTGTAGAAATAATGAATACAAACAATCATGGAACATGCTAGAAACATGAGGATACATGCCAAATTTACCTTCAAAGTTTTGGGCAGAAGCAGTGGATACAAAAAATGTACTTGATCAACCTTGTTGGCCTTTAACAACAGTAGATGGTGGAATACCAGAAGAAGCTTAGTCTGGAAAAGAGGTAGATTTTTCTTTTCTTAGAGTTTTTGGCTTAGAAACTTTTGTGCATGTTGATAGGGAAAATAGAGAATAAATTGGATAGGGTAAGTACAACAGAGTTGGGCTTTCATTGGTTATGGATCTGGTCATAAGTGGACGTCATATTTGCAAATAACAACATAATATCAGACTTGTTAGTGATTCGTGAGCAATGCATACACTCAAAATTAGAAAGAGAATTATATCAATATGAATCATAGCATCTAGAATCTAGTTTCTAAACATGACTAGGATGATAAGATTATTGAGGAAAATGGACAAGTTTAGCTATATCTGAAACAAACATCCATAGACACTCACGTCGACTCTACAGAATTTGATGTCGGTTAGGCTAACTGCCTATCGACAGATTGTAGTCCGTTTACCCGCGATTTGACAGTGAACAAAAATCGATATATGGTATTTTTCAAACTAGTGGTGAGAATTTATACCGTCGTTATCGGTATGATCTTGGGATAGATTTTATTTTGTATTTTTTTTAGCAACTGCGGTCGATTTCAGGAGACCAACATTTTTTATGTGAAAGTGGTTTGAAAACATAAATGAACAATAGAGCACTTTCTGTTTGCCCGCCATACACTTTAGATCAAAAATGATTGAAAGTCGCAATAGATTTTTTTTTTGAACATGTATATAGATTTTCACCTTCGATTGGGATGGTATAAGTTTTATCACATTGACTGATAGTGGTGAAACAGTAAAGCTTTTAAGTCTTAAATGTATGTACATACCGACGATTCAGTGGGAAAAAGTGTCTGGATGAGTAGACCTGGACTCCTTAGTACAAAAATATAAACATGATATTTGGTCCTAGTTGCTATTCACTTTAGAAATCAATATTTCTACAGAAGCTAATAGGTCTCCAGGGTCACGATGGTACCAGGGGGTGGACTGACATATTTTTTAATTTTTAGACATGTAGTTCAAGGGATCTGTACAGAAAGTAGGTATTGAATTTGATGTTTTGTTGTTTCTCCTGATAGTAAAGATTCAGAATTCTCATGTCGTACTTAATTGTCCCCCAACTTTAGTTGCACTTACCTTGAATGTTAACATCCAAGAGATGTAATTTAATTGGTTATGATGACTCTAGTGATCTTCGGATGGTCGATTTTGAGGATTTAGAAGATTTATAAGCATTATTAGGAGTCGTGACGTTGATTACGAATGAAAAAAGAATGTACATGGATTAGGTTTTGTGTGCCTTGAAACATGAACCTATATGGGCTTGAGGAAATTTTGAAAGAAAATGGTACTTTCAGACCTAAAATAGACAATCCACATGACACTGATGCATAGGTCTATATGAAATGTGAATGTTGGTCATTGCATTTACTTTAAGCATCAGCTAGACATGGGGATCTAGGTTCAGTTTATTACAGCCATGTGGATGACCTGTGTCGATACTCCTGAAAGGAACTGATGTCGGTAGAGGGATACCGCACTGGGTCGAAGAGACAAAGGAATCGCGGTCAATTACATACACTATGGTTGGTTACAGGTGACCAGCGATCAGTCACTGAATAGATATTGGCATGAATGTGCAACATTTGCACAACAAATGAGCCCCAAAATCACCCCAGATCTCATTATGAGAAGGTCACAAAGAGTAAGTAGACCTATAAAGAGATTTCCACCTGGGCCTTTTCTTATTTATTATTGACTGATAGTGAATAACAACCTAAGAACCAGTCAAGGTTATAGAAGAAGCCATAAATGAAGGTAAATACCCAGTTATCAATAGTGGGAGTCATGGCCATGGATTTAGGAGAGAACTGGACATCCTTGGAACTAGTCAATATCATAGATCATGGGATTTGGTCAAGTATGCCTAGCAGGTAGATAAAGGATCTGCAAATATCTAAATGGGTTTACAGAAATATCAAGACACAGAAGAGGGTGAGGACTAAATACAGGTACAAGGCGACGCTTGTGGTACCTAGGTGATTTACATGAGCTAAGGTATATACTTGACTTTGATGATACCCCCTTCTCCTGATAGTTAAGATGCCAATTTAGATGTCGTATTGTTCTAAGTTTTTTTATTATTATTAGCAAACTAGTTTTGATGAAAGGGGACTCATGTACCCTAACTGTGTACAAAAGGGACAGGCCGTAAGGTAGCCAGAACTAGGATTTAACAACCATAAGTAAAGAGAGGATCAGAATCCAAGTGTGACAATGAAGCCCAAGAAGCTCAGCTCAAAAACCAGCTACCCCATACAATGTCAAAACAACAAAAAACTCTGCAAAAAAAGTTTGCAATCCACTGACTCGATCAAAAAAATAGCAAAAACAACAAACACTGAGTTTCAGCTAAATAGCATCTACAACTATTTCTTGGCAGACTTTGTTGATGCTGAGCTTTGACGTTCGATCTAGTGATTTGAACATTCACCAAAGTTGTCATGTGGGTAGCGTCAGTCTTATCCAGCTGATCAATAGGTCCTTTTGCTTTCACTTATCCAGTGCCCCATAAGCATTGCCGAAACTCCGTTGAGATTGGAGACACTTCGGACATGCTGCTCAATGAACTCCTCAATCGCACTAAAAATGGCCATATTGTAATCATGCCGAGTTTTGGCACGAAACCTGAAGATGTAGGAGTCTACAGGAAACTCTCAGCTTACTGCTGAATAGGTGGAGTGATGCTTCAAATCTGGCTGAGTTATCAATAATCAACTTCCTCCTCCTCCTGAAATGCTTACCTTTCTAGTTTTTCCATAAGAGATACTATAACCTCATCCTTCAACAGTGTTCATAATACAGCTTCTAAAATCTCTCAACAACCTTTGTGTAGATACTCTCCATATGCTACAGAAAAATGCTCGGGGACTAGCAGCTATTACATATTCAGGAGGTCATGTGCAATTTCAATTTCATGAGGACCCTTCCCCACATGCAAGGAGTATCGAGGCCTGTAGAGTCCTCTCTAGAGGAATGCTGGTGACCGGCCTGGCACGAGTGATCGGATAGCGAAGGGGGGGGCGGAGGTCAGTAGTAGGATGGAATGGAAGATGAAGCCTGGATGGCTGGCAGGGGGGGTGACAATGCAGCGGTTGGTGGGGGTAAAAGAACATGGAGAAATGGGTGCTAGGTTGCAGCATGAACCCGACAACTGGGGAATCTGAGCTTTTTCAGGCCTGAGTGAAGGTGCAGAACTCATGTGTTGCTCATGATCCTAAGACAAAGATTCGAGTGAACAGTAGAAAAATAAGCCCCTGGTGCAAAGTGAAACCGTCCAATGAAGTATGCTTTTCGAAACTCCAAAATGGCAGTGCTCAAGAGAGTTCCAGCTTAACATGTGGAATGGGGGAAACAATACCATGCGAATGTCCTGCGGAATGACTCCGCTAGTGAGACCCATAGATTTGTTCATGCGAGATCTGAATGCAGTTTTATGCTTCTCAACAGAAGCCATTTGCATTTGAGAACAACTTGATGTTAGGACAACTTGTGGTACTATCATAGGCATAGATTTGGAGAAAGATATTTATATGTAACAACCGTTCATGTGTTATGAGCAGTCAAGGGTAAGGAGAAACTTGTGTACAAATTAAAAAAAGAGCAATATCAGTGGGCTGCAAGATCAATAGCTCCAAGCGAAATAGTAGCATGAGATTTGACAGTTTTCCATGCAATGATGCATGGTTATATGAGATGAGAATCTAGACCAGTTGTGATTATTTTAAGAAGCTTGAAAATGGGAGCTATGTTATCCTTATCGCGACTGTATGTGGATTGTATAGAGAATTTCACTTATTGAGAGATCTAGTATGTAGGACAAATTTTATAATATCCTCTAAAGAAAGGTTAACTCACACATTTTACAGATGAAAAGCATTTGGGAGTTGCTAAGAAAATCCATGATAGGTACAAACTGCAACTCCTAAAAATTCACCGACGACAGGAAAAAACAAGAGGTTGTATCCACAATTGATCTACAGGACAGCTCCTCCATATCAATTATAGTGTAAGTCTGGAAAGCTAAATAACATGCAAAATTCAAAGAGCTTGTTAGTACATGCACTATGGCTGGAAACTTCAAATTGAGCACTCAAATATCGAGTGTACCGATCATAACATACAGGAGGTTGAGTAATATTTTTCACATGTTCCCTATGCTTAGATGCCAGTAGGAAGTATTATGTATACCATGGTTGTTGTACTACGCCAAACAATTACAATTAAAGCAGTGGCTGAAGTTGTGAGCAGATACTAGTAGGCTATTCACAAGCTTAAAGAACTCATATGAAAAGACCATATGACCAATGGATTCTCAAGTATTTTAACCAGAGCCAAGAACATAGATCGCTAATCAAATACCACGTTCAATAAGATGAAAGCGATTCACCAGAATATGCTTTACATACAACCTTTGCAAACAAATGAGGTCAACAATATCATATATTATTATGGAACTCAATGCAATACATTGAGAATGGGTCTTACTTAAATAGGCAAGGAATAACAATCTAAGAACTAGTCTATGTCATAGATTTAGCCATAAATCAAGGTTGTAGATTTGTCATGGAAAGAAATAGTCACGACTTGATATGTTTTTCAGGAGTAGAACTGGACATCAAGGATATAGTCAATAGCATGGATTTCAAGGAAAAACTATACATAAGGTTGTGGATAATGTCTACTATAGAAGAAGAGTATGTTGCAGCTACAGAAGCTAGCAAGGAGATGATATGGATGATTAGGTTCATGAAATAGCTGGGTAAGGAGCAAGAGGATTGTAGATTATATAGTGATATTCAGAGCATGATCCATCTGGAAAAGAATTCAGCATTTCATTCAAGAAAAAAACACATTCAGTTGAGGTATCACTTCATATGACAGGTGTTAGAGACTATGGGCAGACTGAAGTTAGAGAAAATCCATATGGATGATAAACCCTGTGGATATGCTAACGAAGCCATTGGTAAGGGAGAAGTTGGAGATTCACTCCACTTTTGTTGGTCTTTGAGTTTGAGACTTGAAGAGGAAGAAACGGGCCAAGGAAAAGGAACCAAGGATGGTGATGCACAGTGCAATGTAGACAATTAATCTCCAAGTGGGATATTTTTGAGTGTGGAGCTTAATTGATTCACATAAAGCTTGCTTTTACATGTTGCTGGTTTTGACAATGACCTACATCAATCAAGATGTAACCGACATTGGTTAGACAGTAACCGACATTAGTCAAGGAGTGACCAACATTAGTCAAGCAATGACCAACATCGGTCACTTGTGCGATGATGCTTTATTGTTTGGTCAAGAATTAGAATAAATATTTTTCTTTAAAGATGATTTCTTGATTGTAAAATCATATTTAGTTTTCCCATAATAGTTATATATGCATGTATGCATTGTATGAGGGTATGTAGAGAAGAAAATAGCAATTTTTTTGTATGTTGGTTTTCTTGGTGAGCAAGAAAGAGTAGTTGAGTGAGGGAAAAACATTGAACATCACTGTGAGGTGTTGGAAGACAACGGATCTTCATTGTATTTCCTATGTAAATAACTGAATAATAGTATTGGTTGTTTCTTGGTGGACGTAGCCCACACTGGGCGAACCACGTTAAATCTTGTGTTATTTTTCTCTTGTTTATTTTATCTTCTAGTTTATTTCTGCATTCATTACTTGTATGCTTTTTTTGATATTAGATCTATACAACACTGTTATATGGTTAACCCCAACAAGATGTAGACATTTTTGATACTACCATCACTAAAGTACTACTAGATCTTAGCGAAGATGTCAGTATGATTTCCAAAACCACATGGGAAATGATTTGAATACCTACCTTGGAACCCGCAAGATAGTTCATTGGATTAGCAGAAGTGTCATCAAGACAACCATTAGGGGTACTAAATAATGTAATATTGAACTTCATGGGGATCAAGAATATGGTGAATTTTGAAGTAGTAGAAAACGTATATGAGAATCCTTCCTATAATGCCATTTTAGCCTTGGAATGATTTGTAGACTGTAATGGGACGCTAAGCTCTGAAGAAGAAGAGGTGACCTTGAGCACGTATGACATATGTGTTCATGTACCTCTACATGCATGAACGAGTGTTGCGTGGGCCGAAGAAGTATGGCATGACACAGAAGGAGAATATTTTGATGACATGTAAGTTGTCTTTGCATTAAATAATTTTTCTAATATTGACAAAGAGTTTGAGCCAAATTCAGATGTGTAGATATCAATTAAATTAGAAGATACTACTGAGAGATCAGACAATGCGGTGGAAGAATATATACATGGGTTCCCTGAATCAAGGACTCAAAAGTTACATTACGCAAGAAGGATACCACCAAGAATCATCAATCTAGAAGATAGTTAGTATGCTACGGGTGACATTTGTGTACCCTCTAAAGAGACATTTGGAGAAGAAGAAGAATACTACTCGGATCAAGAGGAAGAAGAACAAGAGAACTTTATGTCAGCTAAAGAAGATTTTTTTTTTGAAGAAGTGAAATAAATTCCAATCAAGAGAGTATACAGATTGAGCCATGGGGCATCTCATCAGACACTACCAAAATATGTAGGCTTTGGAGATCTAGAAGAATATATCAAGATCATGGAGAGAATATTTCCTAATGAAAAGGAAAGGATGGAAGCATTGGATGATACTTTGACCATAAATGCCGCGAGTTGGTGGGCGACGCACAAAAAAAAAAATCTCATTGGAAATCAGTAACTATACTATTAAAAGCTAGATTCTTGGAGAGTCAAGGCTATCATGCCATGATATTGGAATACACTGGAGAAACCGATCCACAGAAACATATTCAAGCCTATGAGAAGAATTGGAGGTTATGTGGGGAGACCTCTCCCTTGTTATGGACTCAACTATTCATATGGACTCTAGGGCCCATACCGCGATCATGGTACACACACCAAGAGATTAGGTGGGAGATAAAAGAGTGGGATCAAATAGTGAAATATTTCTGCCATACTTTAACCTTTTGGGATGCGGATTTAAATTTTTTGAGGGCTATACAAAAGATTAGAAAATTCTTATTTATGACTCCAGAGGAAGCCACAAAACAATTTTATGAGTAAAAAGAGAAGACAAAATGAGAGATCTTGAAGCTGTAAGAAAGCCCAATAAAAATACGAGAGATGACAAGATGCTACAGTGTGGAGAAATAAGAAAAGGAAGAAAAACTAGAAAACCTAAGGTACAAATTTATATAGTATGAGAGAAAAATATTAGAAAACAAAGATGAAGGAGAAAAATACCACTATCAGCCATTGAAAATTAGGAATGAAAACATTGCGACAAAGGGAACTGAAAAACTGGCTAAAATTGAAGATTACTGGATAGAGGAAGAAGTAGCTAAAGTAGTGGAATTTTTACAAGAGTTCTAAGACATTTTCCCAAAATATTTCAAAGAACTAAAGGGGATAAAAGAAGAATCTGGAACGATGAAAATTCGGATCAAAGAGGGGTTCAAACCAATGAAGAAAAGGCCATACAGACTGAACCCAAATTTAAAGGTAAAGGTGAAATTTGAAATAGATAAAATGCTAAGTGTTGGGATCATTAAACCAGTTGATGATGTAGAATGGATTAGTCCCATGGTGATCCAAAATAAAAATATTGGAGAGATCCGTGTGTGTAGAGTATCAAGAGTTAAACAAAGCTTGTATACATGATCCCTTTCTAACCCCCTTTACAAAAGAAGTAATAGAGAATGTGGGTGGAAGAGAAATTGATTCCTTCACAGATAGTTTCTCTAGGTACCACCAAGTCAAAATTGCTCCAGAGGATCAACCAAAGACCACTTTTTCCACCGAATGGGGATTCTTCATGTATACAATCATGTCATTTGGAGTGAAGAACACACCAATAGTGTTTAGTAGGATCATGATAAATGCCTTCAAATATTTCATTCATGATTTTCTAGGGGTTTATATTGATGATTGGACAATTTATGGCCTATTGAAAAATCATAAACAAGTATTGAGATTGATGTTTGAAAGGTACAAAGCTTTACAAATCACTTTAAATTTGAAAAAATGTATATTTTTTACTCTCTTTGGTACACTACTGGGGCACATAATATGTAAATAAGGTCTGCTAATTGATCCTTTAAAGACTTCGATGATTGTAAATTTACCACCACCCAAAACACAAAAATAAGTAAGGACACTCCTTGGATACACTGGTTATCATAGGAAGTTCATAAGAAACTACGTAGAAATAAGTGCCCCTCTGGAAAAATTATTGAAGAGGCTTTTGAGATTCTAAAAGATAAAATTATTCTTGCATCTAGAATAGAAATTGGAGCTATCTTGACACATCCTAGAGAGAAGATGGACCATCTAGTAGAATTTTCTAGCAGGAAGTTGACTAAGGCAGAAAGAAACTATACTACTACTGAAAGGAGGCCTTAAGTATGGTTTATGCTCTTATGAAATATAGACAATATTTACTAGCCACTTCATTCACATTTTACACTAACCATGAACCATTGAAGTACCTTATAAATAGACCAGTGTTATAAGGAAGAATTTGTAGGTGGCTTATACTCTTTCAAGAATTTGATTTCACGGTAGCAATTAAACCTGGGAAGTTAAATAATGGTCTAGATTACTAATCAAGGATTGAGAATGGAGAAGATGAAGGGCCTATAGATGGTGATTTTCCTGGAGCACACTTATTTCAAATTGAAGCCATACCCAAGGAACTGGATGAAATTTCTCAACTACTACATACATGAGAATTCCCAAGTAATTACACCCATCAGCAGAAGAAAAATTTGTTGAGTAGAGCATTCCCATTTACTTTGATTCAAGGGTAATTGTATAAGAAGGGACAAGATGATGTCCTGAGAAGATTAGCATTGGAACATGAAAGAAATAATGTTTTTATTGAAGCACATGAAGGGATAGATGACATACATAATGGAGGGGAGAAGACAACAAGGAAAGTGATGATGGCTGGACTATGGTGGCCTACACTATTTAAAGATGCTCATAAACATGCTAGATCATATGATATATGTCAAAGAGTGGGAAAACCTAATGCAAGAGATGAAATTCCACTCAAACCTATATTGGCGCTAGCCCCATTTGAGAAATGGGCTATTGATTTCATAGGGACAAGATGATGTCTTGATAAGAGTAGCATTGGAACATGAAACAAAGAATGTTTTGATTGAAGCACATGAAGGGATAGCTTACAGACATAATGGAGGGGAGAAGACAACAAGGAAAGTGATGATGGCTAGACTATGGTGGCCTACACTATTTAGAGATGCTCATAAACAGTCTAAATCATATGATATCTTTCAAAGAGTGGGAAAACCTAATGTAAGAGATGAAATGCCACTCAGACCTATATTGGTGCTAGCCCCATTTGAGAAACTGGATATTGATTTCATAGGACTAATTAAACCATCCACCAAACATTCTCAAGCAAGATTTATCATCACTGGAATATAATATTTGACAAGATGGGTGGAGGCGGTTCCCAAAAAATATTTTACTGCAAAGACAACGACTAAATTTTTGTATGAGAACATAATAACAAGATTTGGGTGCCCTATACGTATTACCAGTGATCAAGGTAAGCACTTTTTGAATGAAACCATCTATGAACTATTGAGCGGGTTCATGATTAATCACAATAGACACACTCCATACCACCCTCAGGAAAATGGAACCATAGAAGCATTTATTAAGGTATTGGAGAAGGTCTTAACGAATATTTTCTCATTACAAATTGTTGATTGGGATTTGAAGATACCTGCCACTTTATGGGCATACCACACAACATACAAGAGGATTACGAAGTATTCTCCATTTAGATTGGTATATGGGTTAGAAGCCGCGGTTCCCATAGAGTTTGTTCTTCCTAGCTTGAAAATTGCTGTAGCATTAAGGATTACAGAAGGTGATTCCCTTCATGAATGATTGATAGAACTTGAGAAATTAGATGAGGAAAGATTCATAGCCGCGTACAATCAAACACATGAGAAAATAATACATAAGGCATGGCACGACCGCCACATCTAAAAATAATAATTTGATATGGGAGACCAGGTAATCCTTTATGACAGAAAATATAAATACCCATGGAAGTTGAAGGTTAGATGGTTGGGACCATACATTATTAAAGAAATACTACCTTTCAAAGTAGTAAAACTATAGACCTTGCAATTAAAATAACTTCTTGGACATGTAAATGGAGTAAGGCTCAAGATATATGTAACTTAGCAAGAAATGGAAAAAAAAACAATAAAAATACTGACCTACTTGAAAATTGAAAATTCAGTGGGTAGGTTGAGGGGTAGGATGAAAAACCTCAACGGCATCTCTACCCTTAGAAAAATTAAGAAGAAGAGAAAGAATAATTTATGGAGGAAGAATACCCATGCAGTATAGAAAATACCAGGCTTTTTGAAAATTGACAATTCGGCAGATAGGTCGAGGGTAGGATGAAAACTTGCAAGAGCATCTCTACCCTTAAGAAGGAAAGTGCGAACAAAAATAATAATCTGTGGAGGAAGAATACCCACGTAATAAAGGAAGATAAAAAAGGTTTCTATAATAACATCATAAAATCTAGGAATGATAAAATCATGCATATTGTTCTTTAATTTTCTATTCTTAGACTAGTGGTGGTGTATTTCCCGCATACATCCTTGACAAAGATCAATTACACCTAAGCCTCACAACTCTGTTGGGGGTTTTTAGGTCAACACAGAGAACTATTGTTAATGGAAGAAAAATAGGATTTACTTTCGAGGGTAAGGGTATGAACTTGAGATTGCAAAGTGCCAACAACATGCATGAAGGAGAGAATATCATGTGAAGGAATGGTTGGTGAAGTGAGAGGAATATTTAGGGGTTCGATCTTTCCATTGTGAGTGATCATGGGAACTTGAGAAGGAGGAGTGGGCATGGAAGGAGGAGATAGAGGTGGAAGAGGAGGAGAGGAACATTAAGGTTCTATGGGAATGTTGGATGTAGGCTCAAGAGACACAATAAGAGGTGCACAAGAGGAATGTGTCGAATCATCATGGGAAACATTAGAAATAACTTCAGAAGTAGAAAAAATATGAGTGGTAAATTCACATTCAACATTTGTAAGAGAAGTAACATTATCACTAACATGTTCATGATCATAAGCATAATCAACATCACTATCAGACATATTTTCACAAGAAAATATTTCATCACGATTATCATCAACATACAAGAAAGTTGTAGGGGTACTAACATCAGATTTCACATTGCAATCATTGGAAATAATTTCGGAAGCAGGAAAAGTAGGATATATAGCTTTACATTCATCTTGAATACAAATAAAAGCATCATCAGTCACATTTACATTTTCATCATTATAAATAGAATTATTAACATCCATATTTTCACAAATAAGAACCTCATCATGCAAAGAATCTATATGAATTGTATCATTTTCTATAAAAGAAGGAGATGAAGATGGAGTGTTGGCCATTGTGTGTTTGTGTTTTCATTGATGTCAAATAAATTGATGGAAAAGGGTGTCATGGTGTTGTATGTGTCTCCACGAGGTGTTAATCAGTGGTCAAAGATGAAGGTTGATTGGTAGTGTCCATGTTTGGTGAGTTCTACGAGGTCCTGGTGCATAGTCTAGTGAGATAAGTCATGGTATGAACTCTCTTGAGCATATTGAAGGTTTTCATGTCGTAATTCATGGTCCATGAGGTGTGTTAGAGGTGTCTATGAGTCTGCATGAGGTCAACAAGGTTTGTACATGTGATGTCACGGTTGAGTCAGGTCATTCCAGGCCTATTGCTAGCCCTGGAGCATGAAGAATGAGATAGAGGTGTGAGATATGGAGATTATCAGTCTTGTTGGTGTATGGTAGCAACATGGTGTAGTGTACCTACCACCACTAGTCCTAGATTTTATGATGTTATTATAAAAACCTTCGAGGAATACAAGCATAAATTTACACCATCAGGAATATCAGAAATGCTTATCTCCAGGCAGTATCTCTCAGTTAGCACAAGAATATGCAGTGAGCACAAGAAGAAAACAAATGGTAGTACTTGAGGCAATAGTTTATTACTTAGACAAATATGGATTTGTACTAGAAGATATCATGAGATTACTTCCACAATAACTAATCAAGGAGATTCAAGACCAAATTGAAGATGATGAAATAAGCCGCTTAAAGGATCTTCACCAGGAAAGATCACAACTCAAGGTTCTAAAGAAAAGGACTATAGAAGAGCAACATCGGTTTAAAGATGTGGAAGAACTTATTGGATTTCTGATCAAAAAAAGAAAAGAAAGAGAGAACGAAGTATCAAAATCTATAGAGGCAGGAGGGGAAGAAGACAAAAAAAGGAAAGATAAGGTGGAAGTGGCTAAAAAAGAACAATCCCAAAAAGAGGAGGAAGCAAAACATAAAGAAATAAAAGAAGCCAAAAAGATAGCTGAGAAAGAAAAATAGAAAAAAGAGTTAGAAGCAACTGAAAAGAAAAATAAAGAAGAGATAGAAAAAGAAAAGAAGGAACAAGAACAGAAGGAGAAGAAAGAAAAAGAAGAGGTAGAGAGAAAACAAAAAGAAGAGAAGGAGAACAAGGAGCAAGAATAAAAAGCAAAGATGATGGTAGAATAGAACAAGAAAGAAGAAGAAGAACAAATAGAGAAGGAGAAGAAGGCCAAAGAGGAGGCTGCCTAAAATGAAAAGAAGAAGACAACATGAAAGCAAAAGAAGAAGCAAATAAGAGGGAAAAAGAAAAAGAATAGACAGAGAAGTAAGAGAAGGAAAATAAATAGAAAGAAGAGGAAGAATAAAAGAAGAAGGAAGAAAAGGAGAAGGAGGAACAAGTGAAACAAACATTACATATATAATCCTAAAAATTAATGACATCAAAAGCATCTTGAGATCTAGTAATCAAAATCAAGCAAGCTCTATAAAAAGGAAACAAGAACAATATTTCCAACTCCAACAGGGAGTTGTTAAGCAAACCACAGAGGGATTTAAATTCCATTTAGACAAATTAACTCCACTACAAAATACTACTTGTAGTCAAGTATTAGAGTAGAGTGCCACCCAATATTGGATGCAAAGGTGTGTTGAATTAGAGGAAGCAATGAAAAAGATGCTCACCGTTATTCAAATAAATAATCCATAGATCAAGGTTGACCCTACACTTTCTATTAAGGCTACTACAAAATATGCGGTAGGAGAAATTTTAAAGGAACATCACATAAAATTGGAAGGAGAGAAATAAAGGATACATAAAACTACAATTGAGGAACATAAGGTAGAAATCATGAAACCTTATATAGCAGAAAATCAGAAAAGACGAAGTGAACTACAAACCAAGGTGGAAAAAATGGAGACAAAGCTGAATAATACCACCGTATATTACACATATACTATTAGATGGCCAAGCATGACTGCGGAAGACAAGGAAAAGATGGAAAAACTTGAATCAGAAATATATAAAAGCTCTATAGAATATGATAGTTTAATATACATGGACGATACATAGAGGAAGAAATTGGCAGAACTCACGGAGAAATATCAAACCCAACAATGGGCATGATAAGAGAATATCTATGATATGTAGGAATGTATCACTACATTAGACAAAGAATTGGTGAGGATGCAACATGAAACTACACTTGCATAAGATTGATAGAATAAGATACATGCACATCCCACCCCATCTAAATTAGTCTTACCAATTCAAGAGAATACACATCTATAAGAGTGGATAGATCAGGTACATTATCATTTGAATTCTTGGTCTCACTATGAAAATAATATCATTCCTTAAATTAGAAAGTAAATGTCGCAAAGTACGCCGTAAGGGTTGAGAGGTCGAGGCATCCCACAAACCCACTCTTGCAAGTCGAGTGAAGGAACTCTTCCTTATACCAGATGTCTATGTTTTTGGGGAGGTTCATGCTTCTATAACTTGGCATCCCATAAATCTAGTTGGGTGAGTTGAGCGAGGGAACCCTTCCCTATGCCAGAAGTCTAAGTTCTAGTGGTTGATGCCTATATCACATTTTTGGCCAATTTTTTTGAAGGAATTCATAGGAGTCTTCATCAGTTGTTGTCTCGAGGATGAGACAAAGTTTAAGAGGGGGGATAATTTTGACAGGAGTCTTCATAAAATTTTTGTATAAGCCACAAAGTTAAGGAAATAGCCATGTGATAAAGGAAATCCGTGGGATAAGGAATGAATCCACATTAAACTATAGAAGCCACGATATACTAAGCAAAGCCGTAATACACAGAGAAAGCCACAAAATACTGGACAAACCTTCCAAATACTATATAAAGCCGCATGATATGACATGAAGCCATGGAATAAAGACAAAACATACAAGTACCAGATAGAAGCCGATAGAGGCATCAGTCAAAAGAAGTGTCTTTTGGAACATATTGTACTTTGTATATTTATTGTATCTAATGTATTGTATAAGTGTTGTATGCAATGGAAAATTTGCAAAGCTATGGGATGAGATTAGAGAACCTCAAAGCTTAACTAACTCAACAATGCACCATGAGATAAGAGCTAAACAAGAGTTAATCCTATACATGCATCATAACTTTGACAAAAACATCAAAACCTAGCATATATACTACTCTCTACTCTTTAGATTACTAGTTAAGAAATTGAACCTAAAAAATATCAACTTAGCAATAAAAGGTGTGATTATATGTTTATGGTTTTCAAGCTTTCAAGAATGGAGTCTCACCATTAATGGCTTCAAGGCCAATGGTTTTATCCATATTACTCAAAACTTGGTTTAAGGATGCAAATGGAGGTGTTAGCTCAAGGTCAATGGAGGAGGAAAGCTTTAGATCAAATGTCTAATTAGCTTAAAGCTAATACGAATGAGATCCAAGCTTTCTTAGGCTTGTTTTGGTTTTGTGTTATGTAAAGTTGTGTGTTTTGAATGGGTAGACCCAACCTTGTATTTATAGTATTCCAAATGGAAGAGTTTGAACTTTGGGTGCATGTGGGACTAAAGTCTAAAAAACACTTTAGGATTAGGAGCTAAGTAAACCTGCTCTAGACTAGTAAAGCTAGGATTAGGCTAGTAAAATTTGATTAGCAAGTGATTAGAGACTCATTGAGACTTGGGAGGGGTCTGATTAATCAGTTGTGGCTGATAGATAGCCTAGGAAGCCAAGATAAGTGATCCAGAGAGAACTAGGGAGGTTCTGAATGGTCGAAAGGAGGAATGTTTAGCTAATAAGAGAGACATTAGCCCAATTAGCTGATTATAGGAGGAATACGACCAAGAAGGTTTTGTAAATGGGCATCCGAGAATGGAGTGAAGAGTGGGAAATTAATGAAGTGTCATTAATTGGTTGAATTAGAGGAAATGATAGGTGTAAGCATATTTATGTGTCTACAAGTTTGACTCACGAAAGACTTATGTGAGAGTGCCATTTTGAGATTTTGTAAGAGAGATAAGAGAATTAGAATGAAAGGGATGTATATGTACTAGAATGATGTAATGAATTTTGATAAATGAATAAAGATTGGATTTTTAGGAATGAATTATCATGCATATTGTTCTTTACTTTTCTATTCTTAGACTAGTGGTGGTGTATTTCCCGCATACATCCTTGACAAAGATCAATTACAGCTAAGCCTCACAACTCTGTCGGGGGTTTTTAGGTCAACACAGAGAACTCTTGTTAATGGAAGAAAAATAGGATTTACTTTCGAGGGTAAGGGTATGAACTTGAGATTGCAAAGTGCCAACAACATGCATGAAGGAGAGTATATCGTGTGAAGGAATGGTTGGTGAAGTGAGAGGAATATTTAGGGGTTCGATCTTTCCATTGTGAGTGATCATGGGAACTTGAGAAGGAGGAGTGGGCATGGAAGGAGGAGATAGAGGTGGAAGAGGAGGAGAGGAACATTAAGGTTCTACGGGAATGTTGGATGTAGGCTCAAGAGACACAATAAGAGGTGCACTAGTGGTAGGAGTAGAATCATCATGGGAAATATTGGAAACAACTTCAGAAGTAGAAAAAATATGAGTGGTAAATTCACATTCAACATTTGTAAGAGAAGTAACATTATCACTAACATGTTCATGATCATAAGCATAATCAACATCACTATTAGACATATTTTCACAAGAAAATATTTCATCAAGATTATCATCAACATACAAGAAAGTTGTAGGGGTTCTAACATCAGATTTCACATTGCAATCATTGGAAATAATTTCGGAAGCAGGAAAAGTAGGATATATAGCTTTACATTCATCTTGAATACAAATAGAAGCATCATCAGTCACATTTACATTTTCATTATTATAAGTAGAATTATTAACATCCATATTTTCACAAATAGGAACCTCATCATGCAAAGAATCTATATGAATTGTATCATTTGCTATAAAAGAAGGAGATGAAGATGGAGTGTTGGCCATTGTGTGTTTGTGTTTTCATTGATGTCAAATAAATTGATGGAAAAGGGTGTCATGGTGTTGTATGTGTCTCCACGAGGTTTTAATCAGTGGTCAAAGATGAAGGTTGACTAGTAGTGTCCATGTTTGGTGAGTTCTATGAGGTCCTGGTGTATAGTCTAGTGAGGTAAGTCATGGTATGAACTCTCTTGAGCATATTGAAGGTTTTCATGTGGTAATTCATGGTCCATGAGGTATGTTAGAGGTGTCTATGAGTTTGCATGAGGTCAACAAGGTTTGTACATGTGATGTCACGGTTGAGTCAGGTCATTCCAGGCCTATTGCTAGCCCTAGAGCATGAAGAATGAGATAGAGGTGTGAGATATGAAGATTATCAGTCTTTTTGGTGTATGGTAGCAACATGGTGTAGTGTACCTAAGGTGTATGGTGAGTTTAAGGTCTATATTTAGTGATTCAGTACATGTAGGAGGTTCTTGGGAAGTAATAAGTGAGAATCAAGTAGGATTGCAAAGGCAAGTGGCTGTGGTTGGAGAGTTTGAGAGCTATCTGGGATAGATGGTGAATATAGAAATTTATAGGATGTTGTCATGATGCTTCATGAGAAGTTTCAGTTCATTCTGACATAGGAATTGCAAGATATGCAAGTTTTGGCAAAACCAGGTAAGTTAAAGTATGATTTTAAAGCAAAAGTGGACCTTTTGATGCTCATTGTGAGTTGTGTGATTTACATGGTGACCTGACATCTTTATAATATATTTTTAGATCAGTTGTTAAGGTTTCACAAAAATAATTAGGTGGTTTGATTGTCACGTTTTTATGAACAATCGTTAAGAAGGTAAAGTGGTTTGAAACCCTAGGTAAACCCTAGCTAGGAGTTACTTGGAGAAGATTGATTTTACCATATTAGTTTTGATTGGTTTTGTAAAAGTGATGATTTGATGTTGTATAGGACTCTTCCATTTTTCCAGAAAGGTAATATAGTGCACGTGACAGTATGTGGGCCCCACCTAAATTTACTTGTTTATAAAGAAGTCCAATTTGAGATAAAGTTATCCAAAGAAGTTGAAGAATAAATTGACATTGGTTTTATCCCATAAGTTTTTCTAGATTTCCATGATAGTTTGGTTCATTTTTGTGGTGAAAAAATGCAAAGTATACCATATTTATGAAGAATGGTTTTTGGGCCAGTTTAGAGCAGTCTGCACTAAAATTGACATTACAGGAGCTACATGAGGAGTTAGGATCTTATTAAAGTTTTGTTGTGAATCTATTTCAAAGATATTTCATTTAGTATATAAAAATTGATGATTGGATAAGTTATGTAAAAGTTATGATCTGTTATTTGAGGGTTAAGTTTGAAGAATGCTTGTTCTAGTAAGGTGCTAAGTGGCTACAAGAGGTAAAGCGATGATTATGAGTTTTTATTGATTGGTGAAGGTTGTTGAGTGCTTATGAATCATATATAAGTGTGTTAAATTCTTTGGTTGAGATTGGAATTTATTTTTTAGGTGATGGAGCATGTTGGGCTAATAGTCAATTCTTGAGTCCAAGAAGGCATATAAAGTAGTTTGTAGAGATGAGCTTCGTTGAAGGCCTTCCACTTCAAATCGTAAGGATTTATAATATGTTATGGAAAGAGGATTAAGATATATTTCAAGTGGTATATATTTTGTGTATTTTTTAGTTTATTTGATTAGTATTTCAAGTCAATTTGTAGAGAATAAGGTATGCTGGATTTTAGGACAAGTTTGCTTAGGTTGAAAGAATGAGTTGATTAAAGCATAATATGGATGATTTGATGTTTTATACCACCTAAAAAATGAATATGGATTTTTTTTCCTATTAAATGCCTTTATATGTATTAGAAGTGAGAAAAAGGGTGAAAACAAGTTGAGTTTGCAAAATAGGGTTTTGGGTAGCTTGATTTTGTGAAGAGGAAAGTTGCTCTGGTTTGAGCATATGGATGTTTCATGATGTATAACTTGCATGGATTTTCTCTACAGGTCTTGAGGTTTACATAGATTGGACACATGCCATATTTTAGTTGATCTTGGATGGTCTTGAGGCCCAAAGGTGAAATCAGGGTGCTAAAAGTAGTTGTTAGGTGAAGGATATGAGCTAGTAGGCCCATTTAATGATTTATTTGATTGGTCCAAGAAAATATGCGACCATTTGTGTTACTTATATGTTATATTACACATTTATGGTGATTATGGGAGCTTTAATAAGCATGGTTTTGTGATTTGTGGTTTTAGCTCATCTTAGTGATGGGGTTTTGAGAAATTTTTGTGCAAGTTGGATGATTTTGGGAATGACCGACCTATATGGGTCATATGTGCCCATTTTAATGAAGTTCCTGGGATTTTTTTAATGATGAATTGGCAGAACCAAAGCATAAATACCAACCATCCTTGGGTTAGAAAGAAGAGAAGCATATTTAAGCAATGTTTGGGGTTCTATTTTGAACTAGTCTTCCATGGGTGAAAAGTGCGACTCATACGTGAGAGTGTAAAAAGTATGAATGCATAATTTTAAGGCTGAGGATGTGTGGTAAAAGTTGAATAGTTATTGAGAGCATGTGTGCAAGGTTTTAGAGCCAAGACAAGTCCAAGAAGACCTAGAGAGAGAAAGTTGAAGAAGGTGTGTTTGAATGAGGGTTTCCCACTTACATCTTATGTCTATGTGTTATCTCTCATGTGTTATGTTAATTTGAATGTATGGTGCACACTTAATAAGATATAATTGAATGAAAATGGTTAAATGGATGTTAATGGTTGCTTTAACTAATGGTAAATGAAGTAATAAATTTGGTGGACTGATTCACCCCCCTTCTCAATTCATTTTGCTTCCAAAAAATGGTATCAGAGTGGGTCCTTGTGAAGCAAGTTTGAAAACTTAAAGGAGATCCTCCTGAAGCACATGTATGAAATATAGTCCAGGCTAAGTTGAAGTGAACCCATTGGTAAGGATGATAGCATGTTTGAAAATCTTAGGGTTTAACATTTGACATGATATTCTTGGTATGTGCTCTTCCATTTCTAATCCATCTATTAAGAAGACTAATGAAGGTGTCAAAGTAGAACTTTATGCTGATTTTATATCATGTAGTCTAAATGAATAGAAAGAAGAAGATGAAGATTCCCTAGAAGTAGAGCTTAAGGATGTTCCTGTATCTACAAAGGAATAAATTGAAACTGAGTTGATAAGTAACCTAAAAGAGGTTAAAATCCAAAGAGAGAAGATTAAGGAGATGAAGTAATTGGTGGATTCCTTAAAGGATCAGTTAGGATTTCAGAGCAATATCATGGGTATCATCAAGGACCATATTGAATATTAGGTGACTGAGCTAGTTCCCTTTAAGAATGAGCATGCGATGTCTATTTTCAAGATCTGCATGTTTGAGAAAGGATGTGAGATATCTAATCATGTTGAAGGTACCAAGGTTTATCATATTGTAAAACTCAATTGTTATAGTTTCTCAAGACCATACAAGTGGTCTTATTACTTTGAATTAATTCTCATAGTTTATGGACTATGTAATTGGTTCAAGAATGGGTCAAATGGTGCTAAACATGACCTCTTAGCTCATGTGGTTATTCAGAAGAGTAGTAAAGGGTTTAGATCAAGAAAGGATGTCTATGATGAGATTCATGGATCAATGAAGGCTAGTGTGGTTAAAGTAATACGATTAATTACTTATCATATATTCTACAAGGAACATGAACATAAATACGAAGATAAGTTGAGAAAGGAACATGAAAGAAACATCAAGAGAGTATCAAGCTTCTAGATGAAGGTCATGTGAAGGGTTGTGAATGATATCTCAAGATTTTTTGAAGTTGTGAAGATTATTTTCAGGAGTTTTCCAAAGTCAAATCATGGTATGTATATGACCATGAAAGGCTATTTGTATGAATGGGTGTCTGATATGTTAGGTCTCAAAGAGTTGTTGATCTCATGTGTTTCAAGTTAGTGTCCTTAGAGACTATATATAGTTAGTAAAAATTAAAATTATGAGTCTAAGCTTGAAGTTGTGATAAATAATTAGGTACTCTAAGGTTTGATATTGGGTATGTTTGATCTATCTGTGTATTTTTGTTGCTCAAAATCATTTGGGTGTGTTCTTCAAATTCATATCTTGTAATGAAGTTGGAGTCTGTAACTCATCATATTGTGAGTTCTTTGTCTTGATTGGTTAAGTCTTGTCATGCATCAGGATCCTATGTTAGGTGTTATTGGTCCATAAATGTGTTGATGATCCTTTGTATGTCCATGGTATGTTAGTATCAATTTTAAGGGTTGTGATATCACTTTTTCATTGTAGAGTCAAGTATCCTAATCTACTCTTGAATGTCAAAGTTTGTTCAAGCCTGTTATTGGTCATAAGTGGTTTGTCATGTAGTTGTAAACAAAAGTGATATTTTGTTTATGGTTTAGTTATTAGTCCTATGATTCTCATGTGGTCAAGTTTTTAAGAATAAAAGTCCCATTTAAAGCATGCATCATATGTTCATATGGAGAATATTGTGTTCTCTATGAGGCAATGTGTGTCTCAATCAAAGTGAAATAAGTTAATCTCTAATTTGTAGTGCTATGAAAGTAAGGGAAGACTAATCTGGCTCATCAAGGCATCAAGAATGAAGTGGTGTTATCAAGGTTTAGTCAAAATGTGTTCTAATGATGGAAATGAGAAGCTAAAGGTAAGTCAAAAGTTGATTCTTGGTCATGAATTAAATTTGTAATCATCCATCAGATATACTATTGCAAAGCCATTTCTTGCAATGATTGAAAAGGTCAAGAGGATAAGGAGACATAAATCATGGTGATAGCATTAGAGTTTCTATCATGAGTTACAAGTTACAAAATTTGAGTTTCTAATGTGTATCAGGTTTGTGAGGAGAAAAATCAAAGTTGAAGGAATGAGTTAGGACTCTTAGGTATGATTGTTGATACATCTCAGGTATGTAAAGAGGTTATAGAAGAGGTATGTTGGAAATTTATTGAAATGTTAAAGGTGTTAAATAGAAAGATAATATGAAATTCCATGTGATTGTTTAAAGTAGGGATAGAAAATGTTCCATGATGGCTTGAGAAGAATAAATGCATGAGGAAATCAATGTTGAAGGTGCTTTTAGAAAGTATGGTGAGTTATATGTGTAACTTTTTACTGACATTCAAACTATTGTGTTTTTAATGTGAATATTACTTATTTTCTAATAGGTATATAGAACTATGTTTCTAATTTTATATGCAATATTTCAATCTGTGAATATAGTGTCTACAGGTCAAGTAGATGATAGGTTGACAAAGGTCTATGAAGTTGTGTCTCTAGATGAAAGAAAAAATTTTTTCAAGTGAGAAAAGAAAGGTTTTAAGATTGGTAAGTGCATGGTCTCTGTAGTAATGTGAATACATGAATTTGAAGATGTAACTTCAAGTTCAGTATCCCAAATGTGTGAAATATGAAAAAGGCAGTGCTACAGGTTAGAATGAGAATCATCAACTGTTCTAAGTGTTAAGATAAATGTTGTTTATAGTTCAAAGAAAGATGAATTGTTCTTCTATGAAGTGGACTCATGAATGTTAAGGTATGTCTTTATATGTTTTTGTTGGTTCTAAGGTCAAACTAATGTAGACTCATGTGTGGATTTACAGTAAGTTTATAAGTAAAGTGTTGAAGCTTTGAATGTTTCTTGAGAGTTCTGAGCAGATTCTTTTGTGAAATAATTTGTGATTAGATGGATTTTGAAGATCAGAATCAAAGTTTCCCCAAGAAGGTTGTTGGATGAAGTTTAGGTTTTGTGGTATAATTTATAGGTGATATAAAAGGTCTTCAATATTTTTTTCACCTTTTTTAGCCTTAAGGCATGAAAATACTGAGATAGTGTTGAGTATGAGGCATGTTATGATAAGGTGTATATGAAGGTTTGGTTGGAAAGTAAATGAATGAAAAATGTGAAGGTACAGGTGTTGAGAAGGATTTCAGAGATAGGGAAGCTTGTTTTTCTTCTCTATTAGGTGTCTCACATTAGTCTAGAAGGTGTCTAGGAGCTTTTAAAGGAAGAGTAGATGATGATTTGCAAGTAAATCTTAGAGGTAAGAAAGTGTTTGACTTAAGAAGTTTGAAATAGTATGAGAAGAGGTTGAAATAATTGAAGAATATTTTCAGGGAAGATTCAATATAGTTGAGTCATCTCTATGATTCCTATGAAAGCTAAGTGCTCCCATTCTTGTGTTTATAGTAAGATATGGATAGTATGGTCCCAAAGATAGTTACAAGGAGTAATTTCATGTTGTTATTAAGCCTCTAAATCATGGAGAATGTGGTCATTAATAGTCCTAAAAGGTCTAAAGATAGTATTATAGGAAGATTCGTTGTGCTTATTTCATGGTACAGTCTTAGATGGTGATGAATGACAAGGATGAAGTCAAAATAAGAGGCTATCATTTAAGGGGGAGCTTTTTGTATGATTTATCAGGTCCATGGATCTTTTTATAGTTGTTAAGTTGAGAAAAGAGAGCACTATAATCCAAGGGGAGTATTTTGAGTCAAGTAAGTTGAGTTTGTGCATTTTTTACATTGTTGTCATGTTGTGTGTTGTCATTTTCCATGTCTTGTTCTCATTGTACCATTTTTCATAGATGTCAAAGGGGGAGAGAAGCATCAAAAACATGGAAATGATTCATGTAGGTGTGTTGGTCATGTTGGTTGCCATCAATGTTTCTGAAGGTGGTTGTCATTAATGAGAAAGGGGGAGATTATTGGCCATTGTGTGTTTGTTTGTCATTGATGTTAAATTCCATTGATGTAAAAGGGTGTCATGAGTACATATGTATCTCCATGAGGTTTTATTAAAGTGTCAAAGATGAAGGTTGATTGGTCAGTGTCATGTTTGGTGAGTTGTCAAGATTGTCCTAGTGTAAGGTTGAGCTAGATCTATAGTAATGGTTTGAGCTCTCTAGAGTTGTTTTAAGGTTTTAATGAGGTCATTTATGTCCATAAGGTGTGTTACAGGTTTCTATGAGTCTTTCATGAGGTCAACATGGTCAGGTCATGGTGTTTTATGTCATTGAGTTAGGTCAGTTCATGGCTTGTTTCCTATGCCTTGAACATGCAAAATGAGATGGAGATGTGAGATTTGGAACCAATCAATATTTTTGGAGCATGGGATAATGTTGGGAAAATGTACCTAAGGTGTGTTAGTGATTTTTAGTTCAGAAATTTAGTGTTCATGATGCATATATGGGGTCCTTGGGAAGGGAATTGTGAGAAATACCCAATTAAGCATGAGTAAATGAGATTGAATGGAGATTTTGAGACATAGCTTGGGATATAGTGAATATTTAAAGTTAGAAGATGTTGTCATGATTGATTCTTCATGACAAGTTCTATGTCATTCTGACATGGGAATTCAAATGATATGTAAGTTTTGGTAAATCTGAGTAAGTGACAGTGTGTTTTTAGAGAAAATGTTGACCTTCTAATGTTCTTTGTGAATTGTGTGCTTTGTATGGGGATATAATATCTTTGGTACAGATCATTTAGGTTAGTTATGAATGTTTCACAAAAATAATTAGGTGGTTTGATTGTCACATTTTTATGAATGATTGTTAAGAAGGTAAAGTGGTTTGAAACCCTAGCTAGGAGTGACTTGGAGAAGATTACTTGTACTGGCCCAATTTTTATTAGTTTTGTAAAAGTGATCATTTGATGTTATATAGGAATCTTAAAAATTTACAGAAAGGTAATAAAGTGCATGTGACAGTATGTGGGCCCCACCTAAATTTACTTTTTTATGAAGAAGTCCAGTTTGAGGTAAAGCTATCCAAAGAAATTGAAGAATAAATTGACATTGGTTTTATACCCTGAGTTTTTTATATATGTACATGATAGTTTTAGGTTATGGTTTTGGTGAAAAAGTGCAAAGTATACCCTATTTACGAAGACTAGTTTTTGGGGTAGTTTGGGGCAATCCACACTAAAATTTACATTACAGGAGCTATAGAAGGAGTTAGGAGCCGATTCAAGTTTTTTTGTGAAGAGGGTTTAGATATATTTCCATTGGTATATAAAAGTTGATGATTGAATAAGTTATGAAAAATTTATGAGCATTTCTTTGAGGGTCAAGTTTGAAGAATGCTTGTTCTAGCGGGGTGATAAGTGGCTACAAGAGGTTAAGTGATGATTATGAGTTGTTATTAATTGGTGAAGGTTAATTAGTTATTATAAGTGTGTTCCATTATTTTTGAGGTGATGGATCCTGTTGGGCTAATGGTCAGTTCTTGAGTCCAAGAAGGCGTAAAAAGTAGTTTACAAAGACGAGCTTGGTTAAAGGCCTTCCCAATTAGAGTTGGAAGGAAATATAATATTTTATGGAAATAGTTATTTATATGACATTTAAATTGGTATGTATGGATTTTTTATTGGTGAGTTGATTTGATGGCATCTTTAAGGTCAATTTGTGAAGAAGAAGATATACTGGATTTCAGGACAAGTTTACTTCAGGCTAAAAGATTGAGTTGAGTTGAGGCATGAAATGGATAATTTGATGCTTGATATTACTTGGAAAGTTAAGAGAGATGAATTTTGTTCCTATTTAAGGCATTTTTTAGGTCTTGAAAGTGACATACAATGGTGCAAACTAATTGAGTTTGCAGAATATGCTTTTTGGGCAGCATGTTTTAGTGAAGAGGAAAGTAGCTATGGTTTGAGACACATGGATGTTTCACTGATCTCTAACTTGCATGGATGTGTTATAAAGGTCATTTAGGTTTCCATATAGTGGTTGCATGTCATATTTGAGTTTATCTTGGGTGGTGTTGAGGCAAAAAGGTGAAGATCAGTGTGTTGGAAGAAAACATTTTTGGTGAAGAAAATGAGCCTTTTGGCTCCATGTTAATGATTTAGTTTCATTGGTCCAAGTAAAATATTCGAGCCATGGATGATTTTTTTATGCTATATTACACATTTATGGTGATTAATTTTATATCTTTTATAATCATGGTTTTTGTGATCAGTGTATGTTTAGCTCATCCTAGTGATGGGGTTTTGAGGCATTTTTTGGTGCTTGTAAGGATGGTTTTGGGCATGGTCGACCTATATGGGTCATATATGACCATTGTAATTAATGTTATTTGAATGTTTATTAATTTTGCACTGGTATAATTAAAGCATGAAGGACTGACATCCCTTGGGTTAGAGAGAAGGATAAGCATATAAAAGTGATGTTTTGTGTTGCTATTTGTGCACTAGTCTGAGCCAATAGGTGAAAAGTGCGATCCATAGGTGAGGGTTTGACAAGTGGATAAATGCATGATTTAGTTGAAGGATGAGGAATGATGTGTTACAATTTTTAATACTTAGTTGAGAGCATGTGTGCAAGGTTTTAGAGCCAAGATAAGTCCAAGAAGACCTAGAGAGAGCGAGTTGAAGGTGTGTTTGAATGAGGGTTTCCTACTTACATCTTGTGTCTATGTGTTATATCTCACGTGTTATGTTAAATTGAATGTATGGCACACTCTTAATAATATCTCATTGAATGTATATGGTTAAATGGATTTTAATGCTTGTTGGAGTAATGGTAAATGAATTAATAAATTTGTTGGATTGATTCACCCCCCATCTTAGTGCATTGTGCTTCCAACATGGACTAGCACGGGTGGCTACAGGAGGTGAGGGAGAACATGATGCAAATATTTGGTCATGGGAGAATATGTAAATATCAAGAGTGTCAAGGCCAATATGAAGGGGATTTTGGAAGGCAAGGAATTTTTGAAGGACTGTGGGATCATATTGAGGATTGTGGAAGAGATTAAAAATTCTGATTTTGTAGAGGTATTGTTAAAAATAGGTTGTAGGCATGTGTCGTCCATCATATGCTTGGGAGATGAAGACCTCTTGTTGGCCATGAGGGTTTTTGGGATCCTAGGGCAAGGAGTTAGAATAAGAGCAGGTTCACCAAATGATTTAATAAAAATATAATATTAAATATAATTTCAGAGTAACTAATATAATAAAATACAAATGCTAAGCACTCAAGCAATACAAGATTATTAGTAAATGGGAGAGATAAATGATTGAGTTGATTTCTCTACAATCTGTGGCTAGTTGGGACTATGTATATGCTTGATATGACAAGAATTGTTGTCATAGGAGATCACTCAAGATACCAGGAACTCTACATTGATCTAGATAGGGGTACACATAAGAGGAATGAGGTTCTTGTGCATTGGTGACTAGTTATGGGCGCTGATGACTGTGAAAATGGTTAGGATTTGATTTTTTACGTGTCGCTAGTGTTTTGCTATTGCTTCCTGCTAGTCACTTGATATTCACTCTTTGATTGCCAAAGGTACCTGTAACTTGAAAAACAAACCCTGACTACCTGCACAAGCTCACAAACACGTCAAATATAAATAAAATATGTAATATGTGAAGTCAGACTGTGATTTAACAAAATAAGATTTTTTTAAAACCCTTAGATATTTTAGAGTCACATATGATAAATAAACGCTAAGGTAAAAAATCAACACAAAAAATAAGCTAAATAAATATCAAAACCCTAGGCACAAGAGAGGGAGTATAAGACTTAGTTGATTTTACAAATGATCCTGAAGTATTCTGGACTTGAAAACTGATAAGCAAGAGGAGTAGACTGTTGCAATCGAACACAATAATTTTTGTAATTGTCGGATGAGCCTAGACTAGTGCGCCTAGATTGGGGTGAGGGAACCTAGGTGCAAGGGATCTCTGCTAGGTGCCTATGACTACACATAAATTTGGAATCTAGTTTTCTTGTGTCACAAGGTAGTTGCTAACATTTTTTTTTGGTCACATGTATGTCGCACTATGTTTGCATACTTCACTAGTAACTTGTAAAATAAATGATATCCTGCAAAAACACAAACTACATCAAATCCTTAAAAAAATATGCAAATGGGGAGTCAGATTGACCCTAGTGGTCACCTGACAAAGTGAACCTATGACTGAGCACTGCACTACATCTCACTCCATGTAGTTCTTATGCATGGGTGTAGAAATTATTCCTTAAGAAGCCCTTACGTAAGCACATGTGATAGCGGGTAATAACTAGATGTAGCAATATAAATAGATGCATGGATGGAAAAATGAACTTCCCCTCCTATGCATGTATGCCGAAAATGTTGTCCCTTGTCCCTTATGCAAGTGCTATATGGATGCCTTGATGGTCTTAGAATTCCTTTGCATGTAATCTTAGGTGATGATAGTAGATGCTTAGAGCTTGGTCCTATATTATGGTCATATAGATTTGTATTTATATGATTCCCTTGTTTGAATTTTGTAATTAACAACTGTAAGGCTAGCCGATAAGAAAATAAGATTCCCAAAAGATAAAAGAGGCCCAAAAAGAGCGAGTAAGATAGAAAGAGGTTTGGGGTGCCTGGGTGCTGACATCCTGGATGGGTGTTGGTGTATGAAGTCACAAAAGATAAAGAAATAAAGTATTGACTGGGTTGTAAGGTGTAAAAGACCAAAAAGAAGACCAAAAACAAAGAAAAGAGGCCAAAGATAGCTATCAATTACTAGTTTTTTCACTTAAGAATAAAATGAATAGTAGTATGTGGTTATGACCTATAAAGGTACCCAAGCGTATGATTTTGTGTCTACATTTTCCCTCACTTTATTTTGTTGAGTAAATGCTCGATAACATAAAGTAGATAAGATATGCATACCTAATAACCATGTAGATTGATGGCGAAAGTGTCCTGAATAAATAAGAAAAATCATGGAGTGATAACAATGAAGCATGGAAGCTAAAAAAGAGAAGTGACCCTAGGGGTGAAGTGTATGTGTCGTGTCGTGTTGTACTTGTTGTTATTTTCACTTCTGCTTGTTGATGTGGGGCTACTTCTTATTGCGTATTAAGGACATACCTGCAAAAGAAGATAAAAAGAGTATTCACAGTCACGTGTTATAAAAAATTTGTAAAAGCATGCAAAAGTATGTTAAAAATTAGTAAAAGGAACATGTGTACCTGATCCGTGATGAGTGAAAATGATAGAAAGTATCCTGAACTGTTATATAAGAGTGATTTTTTTGGACAATCTCATGTTAAGAGCAAGTTTTTTGGGTGATCTCATGCCAAGTACAATTTTTTGGGGTGATTTTACATCAAATGTGAAGTTTTTGGGTGATCTCACGCCAAAAAAAAAGTTTTGGGGAGAAAGCTCTAGTATTATTCTCCATCCCTAATTGCTTCCTGAATTTATACACCACTATAGATGGTGCGATCCTACTTTTTTCTGTGTTTGATTCAGTTTGATCCAAGTAGAAAAATAAGATAGAATGCATTCTAGTTGGAGGACTTTACCTGTATTGTGAAACTGCTCTTTGAACTGCTGAAAACTATGTTGATATGAGAAAGTGACTGTAATTGCCCGCTAGTCATAGGCACCCAGGAAAGGTTAGAAGCACCCAGGTGTTGGTGTCCATATTTGGGCACTAGTGTCTATGCTGAACTTATGACCCAAGTCAGAATCTGGGCCGTTATGTGACGATAAATTTATTCTCTTCCTGTACTATGCAGGCTTGTACTGAAGATTTGAGCTGTTTTATGGGGTGAATGATTCACCCAATGTATGTCCCCCCTTGTTTGGGGTACATATCATGTCGCTATGAGGATGTAGCCCAAAGGAGAGGACCATATGGTGTTCTAAAACATTATCCCTGTAGGGGGAGGGAATGTGCGTGATAGAAACCAAGACACATATAAACAAAGTGGATAGAAATATGTGTTATTAGAAAAAGTGACAAGCATGCAATATAAGACAATTTAAACAAGAAATAATGCAAACAAAGTATACCGCAAAAAGTGCTTGTCAAACATGGGACATCTCTCACAATGTCGTAAGACAGTCAGGGACAAAGCAGAAAAAATCATACAAGCAATGAACATACAAGACATATGGCGTAGCCTGCAAACAATAACATACAATGACAAACAATATCAATCAAAGTATCAGACATCCATGGTAGAAAATAATTCCTGAAAAGTAAATGATGCACATGAAGCACCCATTAACATGTTATAAAGATAAAAAGTATGTCAAGACGTGTATATATCGATATAGTGGTGTGCTAGTAAGAATAAGACATAGTATAAAACGAAACAATAACACCTATAGTGTGTACAAAATTAGATGCCCCTAGGAGCCTCAATGGGACTGGTAAGAGGTACAATGTCAAGCATCCATGTTGCATGTAAATATATGTATAAATTTTTCATTCACAACTAAATAACAAGTGAATGCGCACGTGTATATAGAAAAGATAATGGCACACAAAGTATCTGTCTAACATGTGAAACAAAATGTACATGTAACTAGTATAAGCAAGCAAAAGTATGTGCAACCAAGATATGTAGTATGCTATGAATGAGTGAGATGGAATTGAATGCAATGTGAATGTGAGAGGAGAAGCATACACCCCGAGCAGATGTGGATGAGCCTGAAATGAGTTTCATTTATAAATGCTCCCTTAGCAGTTAAGAATGAACCATAAAACAAGAGTGTGTCATCGGGAAATGGTTTAAACATGTGCGCTATAAAGATAAATCGTGAAGCATAGAGCATAAAGAGTGTATGGGAGTGTGGTGAGGTTCATTTCAAATTTATACCCTTAGCAGTTGAGTATGAACCATGAAAATACAGTGCGTCATAGTGTAGTGTGATGTGTGACAATGTGATGCTAGAAATATGTGTCATGAGCGCGCATAGTGTGAAATGTGTAGTGTGTATGATGTGAGGTTCATGGATGTAGTATGCTCTCAACAGTCAAGTGTGAACCTTAGCACAAGAGTGCGTCATAGGGTAATGACGATACAAGTTATGTGTATCAATGTGTATAGGATGAATGAGAAAGACTAGATATGAAGCATGGAGTGTAACAATATAAATAAGAGACACCTGATAATACTAAGATAGGGGAGAATAAACATGATACCCCCTAAGTGTGCCAATGATGGATATCTAGTAAATGATGCTATGGGCATCACTTTAAGGAATGGTTTTCTTGACAAATGTGATTGGATGCTGAAGTGAAGATTGGAGAAGGGCCTTGAATGACGGAAGTCAAAAGAGGCCACCTAGAGTTTATTGGTCTTGCTTAGTGAGTGGTTGCTTATTTAGGATTGGTAACGTCATATAAGAATTAAAAGGAGGAGGTGATGGATGATGGAACTTGAGAGGTGACTGATTAGTTGGAATGGTTTGGATAAGCAGTGCTTGAGTGAACAAAAAAGGAACATTAGAAGTGAGATCCTGATGCTCACTGGACATGGATGAATCAGATTTAGGAACCCATTTGGATGCAACATTTAGAGATGGGCATGTAAAAAAAGGTTGTGTAACGAATGAGATAAAACCTTGACACTCAAGATGCTTGATTCATCATTGTACAACATGACAATCATTTTCATTATTTCCATTTATTCGATGATAAACACAAAATGGGAGTCCTTGATATTTGACCAACCGATACAAAGGATAACACTGAGTAGTTGGAAAATTGATCAAGTGATGATTAAGGAGCTCTGTAATAATTTCATGTTTCTTAGCATTGTGATAAAATGTGAGAGGTTAACTAATATAAGTACAAGTAGAAGACATAGAAGTAGGATGAGGAGAATGAGACGTGGATAGAGAACTAGCATTAACATGAGAAGCATGCTTGAGATGAATTTCAGATTTAAGATATGTAATCGTCGATTCCATAGATCAAATTTTGTCCTGAAATAAAGAATGCAAATCTTGAATTGACTCTAAGATGGGATGATTGGATGGAGGATCACAAAGGCTAGGGTCATTGAAGAGATGATTGAAAATGGCACTTAATTGAGTAGGTGGAATATATTTAGGGAGAAACATGGTGTTTAGGGATTTCTGAAGAACCTCTTTGCAAGGTGAATGCATTTGAAGTAATTCAGAAAAAGTGATTTGATGAACCTTAGGAACCATGATAGAAAATATGACATGCCAAAGAAAGACCTGAATGACCGATCACCAGTGGGGTTCACCAAATGATTTAACAAAAGTAGAATTTTGTAAAACCCTAAGATATTTTAGAGTCACATATGATAACTAAAGACTAAGGTACAAAATCAAAATAAGCAATAAGCTAAATAAATATAAAAACCATATGTGCAAGAGAGGGAATAAAATACTTGGTTGATTTCACAAACAATCCCAAAGTATTATGGATTGGAAAACTGAAAAATAGGAGGAATGGATTGTCGCAATTAAACACAAATTTTTTTATAATTACCGAATGATCCTAGACTATGGTGCCTGAACTAGGGAAAGGCCACCTATGCATTAGGGGCCTCTGTTAAGCACCTGTGAGTGTGTAAAATCTTGAAATCTAGTTTTTCTTATGTCACAAGGTGGTCACTAACTTTCATTGTTGGTCGCCTGTATGTCACACTATGTCCACAAACTTCTCCTGTAACCTGTAAAACAAATTAGATCCTTCAAAACCCCAAACTACATCAAATCCTAAAAAATAAAGATGTAAATGGGGAGTTGGACTGACCCCGATGGTTACCTAAAAAAGTGAACTTACAATCGAGCTCTGCACTACATCTCAGAATCCATGTAGTTTTTATGTGTGTGTGTACAAATCGTACCCTAGGAAGCCCTTGTGCAAGGGCACTTTATAGCGAAAAATAGCTAAATGTATCAATATAAGTAGATGTGTAGATGACAAAATGATATTCCCCTCCTATGTGTGTATCGAGAAAATGTAGTCCCTTGTCCCTTGTGTGAGTGTTAGATGGATGCCTTGATGCTTTTATAATGCCTTTGGATGCCACCTTAGGTCATGATAGTAGATGTTTAGAGCTTGGTCCTTTATTATGGTCACATAGATTTGTATTTATATGATTCTTGTGTTTGAATTTTGTAATTGACCAGTGGAAGGTTGACCCATAAGAAAACAAGATGCCCAAAATATAAAAGAGGCCCAAAAAGAGCAAGTAAGTTAGAAATAGGTTGGCCCCCCCTAGAGGGGATGAGGGTGCCTGGGCACTGGCATTTTGGCTAGGAGCTAGTGTCCGAAGTCATGAAAGATACAGAAATAAAGTATCGAATGGGTTGTAGGGTGTAAAATACCATAAACAAAACCAGAAACAAAGCAAAGAGACCAAAGATAACTGTCAATTATTAGTTTTCTCGCTTATGAATCATATGAATATTTGTATGTGATTTGGACCTAGAAATATACCCAAGTGAATGATTTTGTGTCTACAGACTGACCCCGATGGTCACCCAAAGAGTGAACTTATGGCTGAGTGCTGCACTACATTCTAGATTCCATGTAGTTCTTTGTGCTTGTGTGTGAAATAGTGTCCTTAGGGCTAATGACAACAAGATAGTGGGTTGTATCTAGATTAGATGTAATTGTGTGGAATGGAATCGACACTTCCCCTTCTTATACAGTGTATGCAACCCAAAAATGAAGTCCCTTTGATGGTAGTGATAGTATTTAGATGTAATTTCCCCTTAGGATTTCCAACCATAATAATAGTGTGTATGTTGTGTATATATATGAACCTCTTGTTTGAATTTCGACACTAGTGACACAAAAGGCCCACTATGAGATTGAGATAAGGATAAGAAAACTAAAGAGGTTAACCACAAATGTCAAAATAAGTAAAAAGAATAAACATGAAAAAATCACCAAGAATGGACACGGGTGCTTGTGCGCTAGTGTCGAGAATGGGCACCAGTGTCCTAAGATAAATGACGACAAACATGAAAAGGGAGACAGTTAAGGATCCTTGTGAACTCACTAGAAGTGGGTACAAAAATGACAGATGTAGGAGTTAAGTATAATAGAAATAAATCAAAGAAATTAGATGGACAAGAAATTATGTCGTTAGTGAATACTTTTCTTACTTGAGATCCATGCATATAAACAACATACTGATGTCATAGTAAAATAGTAATATGTGTGTGATTTTGTGTCTACAATCTCATTGAATGGTATATGAATTATTTATATAAATTATTTTTAAAAATCAATTAAAATTCATTTATTAAAAATTAAAACTTAGGCATGCCTTTTTTTTACCAGAATTGTGGCTATGAGGGTACCTCTTCGACAACCACTCATGTAGTAATTGATTTTGTCTCTCTTGTAGAGAGGGGCTCTGGGTGATTGTTAGGGTTTTAACTTGGGAAAACCTCTTATTACTTGCATGGAAGAACAATATAACTCAATGAACAAAATGACTAAATGCATGCATAACTTTAATTTTTGATGTGGTGTTCAAATAAATAATTAATATCATTTTATTCCATATCTATACATAATAATTGGAAAAAATGATGACTTGCTGATTTTCTAAGATTTAAACATGTAACTGTTTCTTAAATTGTTGATTATAATATATACAATATAAAATGAGAACATGCTACAAACCATCAATTTCTAAGGTGCTCATGAAAATAGAAACACAAATAAATTTAAATCAATGTAGTGGTTGGTGTTGTAGAATGACAAAACACCTGCATCGACAATGTCTCTAAGAATAAGACATGTAGCGCTTTTTAGCTCCACTACACATATATTAAAACCTAAAACAAAAATATGGAGTCTAAAGAAACATAATACATGAAAATAGGAAGGAAAGTATTAAAAATACATGTAGTATTTTAGGATTTATTGGATTGACATCTATAATAATTGAGAGGGTTAGTGTTACCACCAAACATATTCTTTGTGTTAACACTTTGATAAGAATTGAACTCATTACTTACAAATGAAGTGTATAATCAATTGTGTTTTGGAATTGTTTTTATGATTCAAAAATATTTACTCTTGTTCATAAATATTATTTTGTTTAGAAGGCTTGGTCAATGGCAACATTTATAAACTTAAATCATTGTTTTGTTTATGGCGATGAGGATGATGCCAAAATAAATTTGGTTCAATAGATGATTGGTTGTAGAAGAGCACATTCACTTGATTAGCCTCCCTTCTTCTCTTTTAATCCCCCAGATGACCTTAAATTGTTCTTAATTTATAACACAACCCATACTTATGATAAAGGGAGGTGGTGGAGTGTAATAGTGTGAGATGCCAATAAAAAATTGTTGAATTTGAATATAACTCCATTTAACTATCTTGTATAATTTTTTCTTGTTACTTTTTATAATGATAAACATAGCCTATATTTGTAGCCACATGTAGTAGAGGAGATTGATAGTGTGAGATGTTAATAAAAATGGTTGTAGGCTATTTAAATAGTGATTTGGGACGGGGATCTAGACAATTGCAAGTCAATTGCAAGATAAATAAATCATATCAAGGAAGATCATGTCACTTGATTTGTAATAAATTTAATTAAATAGTAGTGCCACAAAGATTTTATGGATGTCTTAAAAATAACGTGATATAAGATTCACAATAAAATAAATATTAGGACATGTGTGAGGCAAACATAGTAAACCTCCAACTAAACAACTATAGAGTGTCCCATCAATTGGAGTAGAACATTTGGTGGAAAGCTTCACCCTTGAATGAAATGGATGAAAAATCATAATCTTCTATGTTGAAATAATGGAGAATGTCTTAATCATACTCAAACTCATTGATGAAAATACCTTTGTAAAGATTTAAAATTTGAAGACTCGGGAAGTAATGTAGAAATTCTAAATATTGGTTACCCAATTTAGTGTCCCCCACGTTGTTTGCCTTCTCGGGTAACCTGGGGCACGTTTATATCACCACTTCTCCCTTAGGGTATTATTTAATATTTGATTTAAACATCTATCCTAAGTTTATTTCACCCCATTATGTTTTACCCATAGATAATTAAATATTAACTATTTAATTACACTTTTTACATATATCTTAACTGCTTATCTACCCCATATCAATTCCTAACCTCCCATATCAATTTTATCCATCTATCCCCCCTATTTCTCCTCCCCCCAAACCATGCAGTGGGATATTTCCCGTATTTGAGTCAGAGGGATCACTTGCATCCTTCCAAAATCGTCCTTTTTGGCCATTTCGGGAGTCTGTTCCCTGATCGGCACCGACCGGTACTCGGTCGACACTGATTTTTCAGAGTGGCACCAATTACATCTCGGAGCGGTGCCGATTACAAATACAGGGCCAGAATTCAGTTCTGGTTAGACAGAAAATAATGACAGAGAGTTCTGAACATCAAGCCTAAGCATTATCTATCGAGCAAAAGCTAATTCCGTCTAAATCAATCCTTGAGAGGAGTACCGTTACTCTGCTCCTACCACATCGACATCGTGAGCCTCCATCGATCTCTTGGTGACTCTGCTCCTGCATCTAGTGCAAGGTGGAGCTTTGTCAGTATCCCAAAGGCTCCTGCAGATCCAGTGGACATCGATGATCTAGCTTTCATTGTCTGTTTCTCAATCTTCCTGCAATTTTCCCCTAGTTGACGCTGACCGATCCCAGTCGACGCCAACTTTCTCTAGTCGATGCCGACCTATCTCAGTCCGATTTTCCATTTAATTTTCCTAATCGACGCCGATACTCCCAAATCGCATCGATCGGCCTGCAGACAATAAAGAATTCAGGTAACACAAATCCAACATTTTTTTCACAGTTTCCTATTTTCTGTTGCTTTCTGTCCGCTGTTTACATTCTGTCTGTCACTTTTTAATCAGAAAATCTAGACATTTATTTACATTCTTTTATCATGTATGCTTCTTCTTCTAATTGAAAATGTGGACTGACATCCGCCGAGGGAGCTTATCACTTCCCGGACCCGCTTTTCGGGCAGTCCACCCAAATATCTTTTAACGTTGTCTTTTTCTGTCAAGTACCTGTGTCTCGCAAGTTTCTCAGATCTGCCTTACAGGATCGCTCGTGTGTGCCCGTCTTGTCTACATCAGCTTTCCTTTCTATCTACATCTTCGGATCTTGTCTTATCTATCAGGTATCGATTTCATTTGAGTTTTTCAGGGTTTTTGTGCTTAGTTTGGTACATTAACTTGGACAGGTAACAAGCGCAGAAATTCTTGATCTACATTCTGGCATGCCCGGTGGGACCCAACCAAAGTCCCTTATTGGTAAGTTCATTTCTTTTCCAGTTTTGAGCTTTTGTTCTGTTTCTTCACTGCTTTTCGTCAGTTCTCCTTAAGCATTTCCTTCCTTCATTTTGGTCTTGCTTCTTTCACTTATAATTTGCAAAGTTAAAGTTTCTTCTTTCTTGCAAAACTAAATTCCAATTCCTATTTCAAAGATTAATAAATCTTTCATTTGATTTCAAAATTGCATTTTTGATCCATCTCTTTATGCAAAATTGTTATTTTCTTGAAAGTTTTTTAGTTCCTTGAAATAGAAATTTTCATTCTACTATTATCTGGATATATCTTTCTGGATTTGTTGTGTTCTTGCTTAACCTTTTCTTGCAGAGCACTTTTCTTGGTCATGGGATTTTTTGAGGGGAAGAGCTCAACAACGCGTGCTTTTTGAAGTCCACACACCTTGGAGAGCTAAATCTACAGGTATTTCTCTTTTACGGTGTTTTCTCCTTTTTAAAGAACTTAAAAAGAACTTGTTTGTTTGTTTCTATCACATTCAAACATTTCGATTTTGGTGCTTAAAAATAATTTAATCACATTTGGGAAAGAATTTGTTTGACTTGTCTTCATCGAAATCCAACACTTCATTCTTAGTGCTTAAAAAGAACTTTTCCTTTGTCATTTCTGCTGTATGTTCTTCATCTAGTTTTCTAAATAGGCTGGAAAAATTGATCAAAATCGGTAGTGACACTATTTGATTTTTATTTTTCACCCTTGCACACAAAGCCAAAATCACTAGGTATAAAGCATCTAAACAAAAATTCCTCCCCTGGCCTCGCCTACTTGGAAGTGACATCCAAGAGGAAGAGCCTACGCGGTACTCGGCCGTGCTATAAATTCACAGAAGTTCTGGTATATATTGGCAAAGCACCCGACTCCCTTATCGCAGCGGTGTGTGAAGTGTGGGGGTAGGCCCCTATATCAAGCCACGTACTGGTCTTTTACTGAAGTGCCTTCGGGACTCCTCACTAAAACATTCCCCAAACCATCCTTAGTTTGGCTATCTGAGTAGTTCCTGTTCTAAAAAAGCCTTCCCTAATATTTTATTTCTTAAAAGCATGAAAACTTAAAAGAGATAATCACCTACGCTGCTTGAATTGTCTGTGCATTAGTTAGGTCAATCTTCTTTTTCTATATTTTTGCTTGTTTATGACGGTCATCACTCGGTTACAATCTAGGAAAATGGCTCAACTGGCCCCTTCTTCCTCCGAGATCACCACTAATGTGGATGTTTCGGCACCCCCCAGGTCTTCCTCTAGACCACTATTAGTTGGTTCCCCATCTTGGTCATATAATCCTTTCTATCAGCCTAAAGCAATCCCATCACGTCCAGCTTCCCCCAGTCCTTCAGAAATATCATCTGCTTCTGATATAGAGTATGTTCCTCACGGGGATCCTGAATTTCAGGCGCTCCTTGATCACAATCCGGTAGCCCTTATGGACTATCTAGTACATAAGTCTGTTCGAATATCTGATCAGGGACCACCAATCCAGCAAGTTTACGATTATCCTCGTGAACCATCCCAGGCTTTTATAGAACAGTTAGCATACTTTTTCTCACCTCGAACCACGGAAGAGGGTGGCGCACCTGTGCCTCCTTTTTCTCTTCCACCGACCATGTCGACTGGTTCTCAAATAGTCTTGCCTATTCCTAGTGTCGTGGCTACCTCAGCTACTCCACATCCTACTTCTGAGAAGTCCTCTTCTTTAGCTATAATGGGCACATCTACGCACCCACATGCTGTTGTTAATTCTTCTATGTCATCCATTGCATCCCAGGGTCAGTACCTCTTTATGAATCAACCCCCTTCTACGAGTCAGTTGGTTCCTTCTTCTCATCCTCCAGTTGGTCTTTCTTCCAATGCTCCAGCGACAATGTCCTTTACCCATCCTCTGGCGTCAGTGCCCTTAATAACCAATCCAGAAGTCAAAAGCCTCATTCAGACTTTGTTCCCCACCATGTCCAATCAAATCAACACCTATATTCCTCGATCCATTCCGATTCAGTCGACAAGTGTAGGAGCCTACCAATCACAGGCTCCATCTTTCATCCAACCACCTTTTTCTCAACCACTTATCATTTCACAGCCTGTTCATACGCAGGCTCCTTCACAACAAATACCTCACCAGGCATCACCTAGAATGCCTGGTTATTCCTCTTATCATCCTGTTAATTAGCAGATGAATCCCCCGTTAACACCTCAACAAAATCTACCATTCACTTCTTATACAGGACATACTAACATACCTCCTCCTCAATCTGACGTTGTCCAAGTTCTTTTCAAGAAAATCGTAGACCTAGAAGCCTCCACCAAAGGGGCTCGCCCTTCATACTCTTTTGAAGAAGTGTGTAATGAACCCATTCATCCATCAGTGGCTTTTAAGCCTTATCCTCCCCAATGGGAACTTCCTAAGTTCTCAAAATTTCATAGTCGGGAGGATCCTCAACAGCACCTACGAGCATTCAAACACGCTTGCTACCTGATAGTCCAGGATCAGGAGCTTATGCTCCGTACTTTCCCTATGTCTCTAGCAGGGCCTGCTTTAGACTGGTATAATAACATTCCCCAACATTCCCTATTTTCTTTCTCTCAATTGGCCCAGATGTTTGTTGAAAACTTTTCAATAAATATCACACATAAGATCTCGATTACAGATCTTTATAACATTCGTCAATTCGATGACGAGTCTATTGCAGACTTTGTCACTCGTTGGAGAGGTATAATAAATCAATTATCTTTCTCCCTCCCTCAATCTCAACAGATCGAGTTGTTTACTCGATCTTGTGCTAATCATATTTCTTCCACTTTAAGGATCCAAACCTTTCACACATTTGAAGAAGCCTTTACGATGGCACGCAAACTTGAATCCCGCACCATTGAACAAGGGAAGTTAAAACTTCACTCTAAATCTAAACCAGATTTTTCTCGGTTTACAAAAACAAACCCTTCCGCTTCTAACAAAGACAAGAATCAGGGGTCTACCAACGCTATCGTATTAAAAACATCACGAGCTGACAACACTTCTAATCAAACACCGTGGAGAGACTCCTCATCTTCTCGAAAAGGACCCTCATCAACTCGATCTTTCACTTCGTTGGGGGAATCATATGCGTCCATCTTAGAAAAAATGTTGGAAGTTCACATGATCGAACTTCCCCCTATTAGAAATTTTGATGAAAGCCAAGAATGACCATTCTGGTATAGGGAAAATGACTTCTGTCATTATCATAGAACCAAAGGCCATGACATTGAACGATGTCAGACCTTCAAAAATCTTGTCCAAAAATTCATTGATAAAGGTGAGCTCATTCTGGATAACCCAAATGCTCCCCCAAATCAGGCACTTGATGTTTTTAAACAACCTTTTCCCAATCATTCCCCAAACAATGACGCTTCAGAGTCTCAAAAACCAAACACTCATACTATCAGCTTCATTTCTACTGAACAATCTTCTTCTAAAACTAAGCCATCTACGAACACATCGACCGAATCAGAACCTCCTTCCACTCTGCTAATCGCTGGGATTCCACCATCTTCAGACAATCCATCTTTGAATATTCCCACATTGTTAGAGATGGATTCATCTCTCTCTGCCTCTTTATCTGATCTTCCATCCATGCCCAAGACAGTGTCATCCTCATCTGTCTCATCATCAGATATTCTTTCGATGCTCGAGGCATTTACATCCCTTCGAGTTTCCACTACAAATACATCTATTTCTGTTTCTCCCATTTTTGCTGTGACTATGCCATTGGTAAACATACCTATAGTTGTACCAACTTTGACGGAAGCATCTTCAATTTTGACTCTTCCCATTTCCTTTCCTATAGTAGTTACACCCACAATTACTGTACCAGAAGTATCTCCCTCGCAAGGAACTGCTTCTTCATCATCCACTTCTTCCATCACCGATACTATTTTTCCTATTAAGGGAAAATCTAAAGAAATAACACCGGCACCTACACTCTCGGTTCCTGAACTTAAACCGAGACAACTAAAGTCTAACGTTACATCATCAGTACCTCCCCATCTCCTTCCCCCGAAAAGGTTACAATCACCTTATGCGGTTGAAGTTGTCACCATCCCTGAAAAAGGAAAACCCATATTTCAGACTATTAAGACTCTTGGTGCTTTCCCTCAAAAATCTCTCTCTGCGCCTCATAAAAGATTGGATTTATCAACTGGGAAGGCATCTTCTTCTACAATACCATCAGAACCATCATCTTCTTCTTCTACAACACCTTCTTCGCTGGTGCCTTGTAAAGTGAATTTACCCACTAGAAAGGCATCACCTCTTTTATCAGGACCATCATCTTCATCACCAAAAGCCAAGGCACCCTCTGTTCCTCCTATCAGACCTATTTTGGGAGCTCCTCCCTCATCTAAATTGGCATTATCTAAATCATCATCTGTTTCGACCAAGCAGCCTTCTTTATCTCTGAAGACCACAACACTTGTCACATCTTCATCATCTTCAAAATCTATCTTAGGAGCTCCTCCTCCACAGAAATCAATCCTGCCTCACTTACTTCCATCTCAAGTACCCAAGGCTACTCCTCCTGATGTCTGAAAAAGTAAAACGATCCCTAAAAAGACTGTCAAACCAGACATGCAGGTTCTTTTACCTCGGCAGTCTGTTGAGGCAAAAGAGGCACCTTCGTCATCTCTGTCCTCATCTTTGTCTACCGGATTCTATACTGAAATTCTTCACCAACTTATCCAATCTTCATCCATATCCCTTCCTCCGATCAAACCCTATAATCCTAAAGGAGTAAAACCTTCCTGGTTCAACTCTGATTTGATTTGTGCTTACCACCGCACTCCAGGACATGACACCGAGGGATGTAAAGCCCTTCAATCTGTCGTTAACAGTCTTTTGGAAGAAAGTGATCTTCTACTGGAAGAAGAGGAGGAACAAGTATCTCCTGTCATCTCAACCACATCTGAGCCTCAACGATCTACTCAGGCCTCTAGTTCTATTAATTCCACTCCGGATGGTCTTCCACCTTCTCAAATCGACACGATTCATATCGCCACTAGAACACAACAATATGATAATCTATCATCATCTACATCTCGGCCACGGGTTGTCATTTCTGTAGCCCCTGAAGGAATTCCTCCTTCCACATCAGCCTCGAGACCTCGGGTCTCTATTCGTGCTTCACCTCGGGCTCAGATTCCCATGTCAGTAGAGGAGAGTGTTATGAAACAACTTACCCATGCTCCGGTCAAAATGTCTCTTTTTGACCTCATTCAATCATCTCCACAGCATCGCCAGGCTTTGATTGATAATCTGTGCCGTATCACAGTGAATTCAGATGAGCCCCAACCTTTTGAGATGATTGTTGGATTGAATAGACCATCAACCACCATTTCCTTTGAAGATTCAGAAATTCCTTCCCTTTCTTCCGAGGATTTGGAGGCTCCCCTCTTTATCACAGTTCAAATCAACAACACTACGTTAAAACACACTATGATTGACAGTGGTGCTGCACTCAACATCATTTCCTCACACACATTCGAGCAACTTAAGTTACCAAAGAATATAGTGTCACCACCACCTTTCACCCTTCGATCATTTAACGATCAGCTGGCAGTTACTTTAGGAACTGTGGTCCTACCCATTCAAGTAGGTAAGAAGCTGCTTCACGAGCTCTTTTACATTGTTGAAGGGAAATTCCACTACAATATGATCCTCGGACGCTCCTGGATTCATACAATGCATTGCGTCCCATCAACCCTCCATCGATGCTTAAAATATCAGTATGAGGGAAAAATCTATACTCATCCAGGAGATCCTTTTCCTTCCGCACAATGCGACATGACCACAGGGTCTGCCCCTCTAAAGGAGAATGCTTGTTCTCCTGACAAGGCTTCATCCTCTTCCATACCTGCAACAAAACTACCAGATTTACAAAATCTAGAAGAGACGTTGCAGCGTTTCTCACTAGGAGAGCTTCCTCTTCTCTCTTTTGATGCCCATCTCAAACCTAATGAGTATGGTAGACCAGACAAACAACCTGAATATCAGCCAGGTCTCGGTCACATCGTCACCATTGGTCTGCCCAATCAACGGACTAACTTCATTTACGGTGGTCTTGATACACCTCATTATCACCTGGATTCTCCCCCTAGGGCCAAACCCTATTCAGCAGGGTTTGATTGTCTACAGAATCCCACATTTGCAAAAACTTATTTATATCGATGCACGTGGAAGGGTTTTGGCCTGGGAAATTATGAACAGGGTGTGCATGACCTCGCGTCCATTCCAACTCTTAAACCACATCAAAAATTTGGTTTAGGATTTAAACCTCTCTCAAAAGCCGCCATCACTATTCTCGATGAGCCTCTTTCCATTGAGGAACCATCTTCTCCCCAGGTCAGAAGCATCATTTGATGTGGATGACACCATTTCCATCCCATCTAACTTTTTTTTTAGTCAATACCATTTCCTTAGGGCCGCTGACCTATAAAACTAATGACAAATCCACTTCCATACCATTAGTCTTCCCTGAAATAGTTGGAGACGACTCTCCTACTATCAACACTATCCATTGTGTGGATGATGATTCTGTCCTCACCTATTTGGGGGCAGAGGATTCCTATCTTCCTAAAACCATTCCTTC
Organism: Taxus chinensis; assembly: GCA_019776745.2. Taxonomy (NCBI): domain Eukaryota; kingdom Viridiplantae; phylum Streptophyta; class Pinopsida; order Cupressales; family Taxaceae; genus Taxus; species Taxus chinensis. The sequence goes on along the minus strand of CM034154.1, from coordinate 189,668,925 downwards.
TGATACGTCTACACTTCTCAATGAAGCCACTGTTGACCTTAATATAGGGACTTCTAAAAACCCTCGCATCATTAAGGTCGGCCAATCTCTTAATCCACAGGAGTTAGGAGACTTCACCACTTTTCTTTCCAACCATCGTCAAGCCTTTGCTTGGTCATATGAGGATATGCCAAGACTCGATCCTGATATCGTGGTCCACAATATCGTTACTTTTCCAGACATCAAACCGGTTAAGCAAAAATTGCGTAAAATGCACCCTCGTAGTAGCCCTTCTTGTTAAAGAAGAGTTGCAACGCTTGCTTTCTGCTAACTTTATCCAACCTATTGACTATCCACAATGGGTTTCAAATGTCGTACCAGTAACCAAGGCTACTGGGAAGATTTGAATTTGTACCGACTTCTGGGATCTTAATCTTGCTTGTCCAAAAGATGATTTTCCTCTACCTAATATCGACCAACTCGTGGATTTAACTGCAGGTCATGAGATGCTTTCTCTTATGGATGGTTTCTCTGGGTATAATCAAATTCTCATCGCACCAGAGGACCAACATAAGACTTCCTTCATAACTCCTTGGGGGAATTTTTGTTATCGTGTCATGCCTTTCGGTCTTAAGAATGCAGGAGCAACCTATCAACGAGCCATGACCTACATCTTCCATGATCTCTTACACAAAACTATGGAAGATTACGTTGATGATCTCCTCGGTAAATCCAAACACCGTCAAGATCATCTTTTCATTCTTGCACCTCTCTTTGAGAGGCTCATTCACTTTTGTCTTTGCCTAAATCCATCTAAATGCGTGTTTGGCATTCTCACTGGTAAACTCTTAGGCTTTATCATTTCTATTAGGGGTATTGAAGTTGATCCCACAAAAATAAAAGCTATCCTTGAGATGCCTCCCCCTTCTAACTTAAAGCAACTCCACGGTCTTCAAGGATGCCTTCAATCAGTGCGTCATTTTATCTCACAACTGTCAGACCGTTGTCAACCTTTTCATCATCTCCTCTGTAAGAATGTTCATTTTGAATGGGATGAGCATTGCCAAAAGGCCTTTGATGATCTCAAAGCTTATCTTCTTTCTCCACCTGTGCTTACACCTCCACATGGAGGGGAGCCATTCTATCTTTATATTTCTGTGACTGACCATGCTCTGGGAGCCATGATCTCGCATCGGGACGCTAACGGCAAAGAACAAGCCGTCTATTACATCATTCGCACTCTTCATGAGTATGAAACACGCTATTCTGAAGCTGAAAAATTGTGTTGTGCTCTCTTCTTCGCAACTTCTAAGCTTCATCACTACCTCCTTAATCACAAAACTTACATTGTCACAAGTATCAATCCACTCAAGACAATGCATGCAAAGCCTTATCACAATGATCGTATTACTCATTGGCTCATGCTCATGACAGAATTTTATCTCGAGTTTATCCCACAAAAATCTATCAAGGGTCAGGTCATTGCAGATCAATTAGCTGATACTCCTCTTCCAGACACTCAAATCCCCCTCGCTCAATTCCCTGATGAGTATATCCAACAAATTGATTTCGGTCTTTCTCCATTTAAAGTAAAACTCTTCTTTGATGGATCCAAATGTCAGCAAGGGGGAGGTGCAGGCTTCATCATGATTCCTTCTTGGGGTGCACCTATCCCTGTCGCACACAAACTTAACTTTGAGTGTACCAATAATATGGCCGAATATGAAGCTCTTGTTTTAGGTCTTCAAAATGCCATTAATCTTGGCACTCACCATATCGACATCTTTGGTGATTCTGAGCTCATTGTTAATCAAGTCACTGGTGTCTATCAATGCAAAAATGATATCCTTCAAAAATATCGTGATATTGTGCTCTTTCAGCTTCAATCTTTTGATAAATTTACTATCCAAGCTATTCCTCACACTGCGAATCGATTCACAGATACAATGGCTTCTTTAGCCTCACTTATTCCACCTTTTACCGAAGACTCGTGACTTTCTGTGGTTGTGCAGCATTTAGACCAGCCATCTCATCTCAAGCAGTTGACTTCAATTAACGTCATCGCAACCAACACTCAAGATGAGTGGTATCATCACATTTTTGATTATCTATCCCGTTCAGTGCTTCCTCTAGATCTGACTTCCAATGGTAGAAGATATTTTATCCTACGTGCTAATCGCTATACTATTCTAGGTGGAATCCTCTACAAACGTGGTTTTGATGGTATTTTGCTTCGGTGCCTCAAAACCCCTGAATCATCTAAAGCTATCCAGGAGGTCCATGATGGTATCTGTGGTGGAAATTTTAGTGGCTTGGCCATAGCTAAACGCATCTTACGTTTAGGCTATTATTGGCCTTCTCTTAATCGAGATTGTTGTGAATACACTAAGAAATGTGTCAAGTGTCAACAACATTCTAATCTTACACATATCCCTAGCCAGGCTTTGCAACCTGCAGCAGATTTGTGGCCTTTCTCATAATGGGGTTTGGATCTCATCGGTCTCATCAATCCCCGCTCTTCACAGCATCATCATTCCATCATTACTGCCACAGAATACTTTACTAAGTGGGTGGAAGCTATTCCTCTTTCATCAACCAAAGCTAAACCCATTGTAGATTTTGTCTATCAACACATCATTTGTCGCTTTGGTGTCCCACACAAACTCATCACAGACAATGGTAAATCTTTCAAAAACATCAATTTGTAGAACCTCTGTGATGCTTTCAATATCAAACTCAGATTTTCTTCTCCATACTATCCCCAAGCTAACGGCCAGGCCGAGGCTTCCAATAAAACTTTGCGTAATATCCTCGCAAAGGTAACAAGTCGAGCTGGTAGGGATTGGCATTTACATATCCCTTTTGCTCTTTGGGCTTATCAGACTAGCATTCGTACTCCTACTGGTGCTACTCCCTTCTCTCTCATCTATGGGTCTGAGGCTGTTCTTCCTTTGGAAGTCCAGATCTCGTCTCTTCGTGTCTCTCTCAGAGAATTTGTCTCCGATGAGGACTATCGTCAAAATCATCTAGCACAGCTTGAATTTCTCGATGAGCGGCATCTCAATGCTCTTGAGCATCATCAAGTCTATCTTGAGCATGTCAAACATGCTTATAACAAGCACTTGCAGCACCGTGACTTCAAAGTTGGTGATCTTGTTCTTAAAGAAAACCAAAATGTCACTACACTAGAAAGGAGTCAGCGTGGTAAGTTCACTCCTAACTGGATGGGTCCATACGTAATCACTCATAAATATGGGTCTGGGGCTTATCGTCTATCTTCCATGGATGGTGTACCTGAAATGGAACCTCTTAATGCCTTGCATCTAAGGCCCTTCTACTGTTAAAGTCTATCTTACATGATCTTAGTCACAAAATAGATCTATCATCCATCTACAACCAGTCATATATTTTTGTAGTGATTCAGAACTATGTGGTTCTCCGCGTTATGTCTTTTCTACCTTAAAATATGAGTACTGCGGATATACTCATGGCATTTTTCTTATGGATATGTTCCTCCTCATGGTAGGAACACCTTAGTCACTATTTCATCTGTCCTAAGTTTCTATCTTAATCAGATCTACTTAGGGTAGGAGTACGTGTTTGTATATGTTTTCTTCCTCTCTCTCTAATCTATCTAGGTCTAAACTCAACTTCTTTCAAAAGCTCCAAAAAAAAAAAAAAGAAAAAAGAAAGAAGAAGATGCTATCCAAAATTCCAAAAGATAGACTGATCCCTCGAAGGACAGCTATTCATGCTTTATCAAAAATTAAAAAGTATAGACCATTCCCTTGAAGGATGGCTATCATCAAATTCAAAATACAGACCGCTCCCTTGAAGGATGGCTGTTTATTTCATGGAATTTTCAAGGCTTCTCATATCCATCAGCCTTTGCAGTAACAGACTTCCTCTTCGGCCAGTTTGTTCACTTTTTAGCATCATTGAAAGACTTCCCGTATCGATCAATCTTTCTCTAGCAAACTTCCTGCATTGATCAGTTTGCTCTCCTATCAAAAGAAATCATGAAGCTGAGATATTAGACCTTTTTCGATCATATGGAGACCCTATTTTCCCAATATGAGCACGTATTATGTCCTTCGTATGTTTTCGATGGGATACATACTTACTTCTCATTCCATTTACCTCCTCGATCTGGTTTGCGACTCGCTTGTGTCAGGTTTATTTTAACCTCATACATGGCCTTGTATGCATCGTCTGTTGGTGTTCTATCAAAGTCTCTATGTATGGTCGGTTAGGAGCCTAACTTATCATTCTTTTTTTTTTTCTATCTAAGTGTATTGCTTTTTATCTTCTAAACTAAGATAATATCATTACATCCTTTGCTGTAACGAAAAACATTTCCACTTAACATGTTAATTTAGTCAAAATCTACCATCTATCTATACTCATCTTATCTACTTTGTCTAAATACACATCCATCTATATCTATTTCATCAAAATTAAGTTAGCTTCCTAAACATATCAAATCTAATCAATCACATCAAACCACATCACATCTATCTATCCTCTATTAGCACATGTCTATGACCATCAAACTTACACTACATCTATCTATATCTATTTTCATCAAAATTAAATTAACATCTTAAACATATCAATCACATCAAATCACATCACATCTATCTATCCTCTATGTCTATGCCCATCAAATCACATCTATTTATCCTCTATCAGCATATGTCTGTATCCATCACAATTACGCTACATCTATCCATATCTATCAAAATTAAATACATGAGTACAATCACATAACACAGAAAATGATGAATCTATATATATATATATATATATATATATATATATACATGAGTGTCTGTACAACAAAGAATGGATGGATTTCAATCAAGCCATCTATATCATACATCAAAAATGCCTTCAAATCGAGGCTACATCAATATATCGATACAAAAATATAACATATCTATATCGTAAAATCCGATAGGTGGAAGACACTATCTCCTCCACCCTCCTCTGGTCTAGGCTGTCTCTCCTGGCCACCACCTATCGAGCTAGAAGCACCTGCTGCTGGGGGCCTGCCGCCACCTCAATCTCTCCTGGTGCTCCCTCCCTCTGATGCACCACTAGCTGCGGCTGTCACTGATCTCCTCCTCACACCGTAACGAGGCACATCAGGGGCATGCTGTGCCAGGGCGTCCTCATAGTATCTCACCTCGGCAAGGAGAGACTGATAAGTGCTCAGATTCACTGTACTAGGTGCTCATAATGGCGCTGCAAGTGCTGCTGGTGGTGGCCCTCCTAATGTCACACCCTATGACCCAGACTCTGAAATAGTGCCTGTATCACCGTATTTGGCCCTGAGGGCCTCTCTGTGTTGATGGTAGCGATCCCTCTGCTGGATCATTGTATCTCACTCCTGACGTGCTATGTCTCTCTCTAGTATCAGTGCATCCCTCTCCTCCGTCAGAGCTCTAATCTCCTCGAGGGCAGCCTGGTGTGTCTGCACCAGGGTAGCATGCTCTCCCTCCAGCCTCTCCAGCACTGCGGCTATGTCCTCCTCGTCTACGTCTATAGATGCTGGCAGGTGTCATGGTAGCTCTATAGAATACCATGCCACATAGCCATCATCTACTCCGGTGTCATCATCACTATCTGTGGAAGGTGGGGCCTCCCTCAATGGATCTGCCGGGATCAAAATCGGTAGATCGGTCTCTCTGCTATCCCACCTGTATGGCCTGTAAGTGGTCGGAACTGTCTGAACTAGGCCAAACTACCTCAATACCCATATAAATGGGACACACTCCCACATATCTGGCCTATGCAGCCCCTAATCACCCTACTCCGTCTCAGCCCCACCAGGTGAGCCTCCTAACCGGCCCATGTCAGATAGACCCGATATGGTCTCCAAATCACCTGCTCTGGTGTCAGCGTCCTGAAACGCTCAGCATACCACTCCACAGATCTCCCTGTATCTCCTAGGGCCATGTCAGCCCGCCATCACCAGAATCCATAATCAAGGGCCCCCACTACTGCTGGCATCCATGGAAGCCCAGATGGCCTGATCACTGCTATGTGCTCATATGCCCAGCAATGGAGCACAAAGCTAACATCGATACCTATCCGCCTACCGGTGGTGTACATCCATAACTCATAGTATATCTGAGCTATCAGGGCATCGGAAAACGTGAACACCTGTCTGAACTGTAGGATGTCACACACATAGTCTAGTAACAGCAATGGAAATCTCCCACCTCCTGAATCTGGCAAAGCAAAATAGGAGATCACCATCTGAATCAGCGCTATCCGTCTGCTCCTGACATCACCCTGTCTATAATGTGAGGCTATCCTCACCACCCCAGACACTATCTCTGAATCATCTGCCTTGTCTCCATACAATCATCCTAGGGCCCTCTGCTGCTGCTCTCATGGAGTAATCTCAATCGGGTCCCCGGTGATCGGCAGCCTCAGGATCCTATATATATCCTCGTGGGTGATGGTCATCTCACCTGTCCTGAACCAGAAAGTGCATGTCCTGCTATCCCATCACCGTACTAGTGCTCGCATCAGCTCTACATCTCGAGGCACCTGTCGGTAGTACCAGAAGCCCCCGAGCCCGGCTAGCTCTAGGTGGTGCCAATCTGCGTCAGTCACATCAGGGAGAATGGTCTCCAGAAGCTCGAGAATAGCATCCCGCATGTGTAATGCCTCTCGTGCATGCATCCACGATGTCAAGAGCAATGTTAGCTTCCCATTTATCCAAATCAGAACATCAAAAACAAATTCTATCACCTTATTAGTCTATTCGGTCTAATCGGCGTCGATTTAGTTCAATCGGCATCGATCTAACCTAGTCGATGTCGATTGAAGTTAATCGGCGCCAATTTCATCTAATTGGTCGTCGATTTTTCCAATCGACGCCGATTGGGAGGTAGAGTGTCAAAAACACTCTGGCTTCCCACTTATTCCCTTTTTTTTTCCTTAAAATCTAGCATTCTAGTGTGCTATTTCAATGGTAAACATGTACATGAGATTAAGGAGGATCCACTTACCCCAGGTCGTGTCCTCTTCCACTTCTGACTGCTCCCAGGGGCTTCCATGTTGCTCAAAATCAGTTTTTGACTCTCTCTAAATCAATCGTCGCGGTCTAAATAAATCGTTCACATTTTCCTTTCGCATATTTATATGGGCTCGGTACGGTCGGCACCGATTTGTATGGTCGGCGCTGATTTCTTTAGTCAACATTGACTTTAGCTTGATCGACGCCGATTTAGGCCCATCGTTGCCGATTGGTTGCACTTTTGCTTCTTCACATTGCTTTCTTCCATCTCCTAATCTTTTTTCCATAGTGTTGATGCTTGGCTTATTTATCTGGTCATTATTATGCCTTGAGTGTTGCCTTTTGGCACATACTTTCGATATTCTCACCCATTTCGAGTCTGTTCCCTGTACATGGGGCACTCACATTTTTGGTAGCTTAAAGATAACGGGTCTGTAGGCACTAACGTCATCTACTTCGCAGACCATCTGGTTGTCCCTACCAATGTGTCTCTCTTTAGGTGCTACTATTTTACAGCCCTCCTTACACTCACGGGTCTGTAGGTACTAATGTCGTCTCATGCGAAGACCATCTAGTCTGCCCTACCAATGTGAGTTCCTTAGGTTGCTGCCTTTTTATTATTTTTGTGCGTCATTAATGATCAGATCTACTCCAGGCATCTAGCTGGGGCATCCTGCGTTTTCATCTACCTTTTTCAAACTTGGGATCGGTTGCTCTTTCGGGGCCCATCCCATCCCTAGTTTGAGGGGGATCACATCATCACTTTTTCTTCCTTTCTTCCAACTCCTTGTTTTTGTCTTGCAACTTTGCTTATTGCAAGTTACTCGACAAAAAGGGGCAAAATGTAGACACCTAAAATTGGTTACCCAATTTAGTGTCCCCCCACGTGTGTTTTCCTTCTCGGGTAACACGGGGCACGTTTATATCACCACTTCTCCCTTCGGGTATTATTTAATATTTGATTTAAACATCTATCCTAAGTTTATTTCACCCCATCATGTTTTACCCATAGATAATTAAATATTAACTATTTAATTACACTTTTTACATATATCTTAACCGCTTATCTACCCCATATCAATTCCTAACCTCCCATATCAATTTTATCCATCTATCCCCCCTATTTCTCCTCCCCCCAAACCATGCAGTGGGATATTTCCCATATTTGAGTTAGAGGGATCACTTGCATCCTTCCAAAAATCATCCTTTTTGGCCATTTCGGGAGTTTGTTCCCTGATCGGTGCCGACCGGTACTCGGTCGACGCCGATTTTTCAGAGCGGCACTGATTTCATCTTGGTCGGCGCTGATTACAAATACAGGGCCAGAATTTAGTTCTGGTTAGAGACAGAAAGAACAACAGAGAGTTCTGAACATCAAGCCTGAGCATTATCTATCGAGTGAAAGCTAATTCTGTCCAAATCAATCCCTGAGAGGAGTACCATTACTCTGCCCCTACCACATCGACATCGCAAGCCTCCATTGATCTCTTGGTGACTCTGCTCTGGCGTCTAGCGAAGGTGGAGCTTTGTCAGCATCCCAAAGGCTCCTGCAGATCTAGTGGACATTGGTGATCTAGCTTTCACTGTCTGTTTCTCAATCTTCCTACAATTTTTCCCCTAGTCGATGCCGACCGTCCCCAGTCGACGCCGATTTTCTCTAGTCAATGCTGACCTATCTCAGTCGACACCGATTTTCCTAATCGATGCCTGATTGCCTGCACAGGTAAAATAATTCAGGTAACATAAAATCCAGCATTGTTTTCACAGTTTCCTATTTTCTGTTGCTTTCTGTCCGCTGTTTACATTCTGTTTGTCACTTTTGATCAGAAAATTTAGACATTTATTTACATTCTTTTATCATGTATGCTTCTTCTTCTAATTGAAAACGTGGACTGACATCCGCCGAGGGAGCTTATCACTTCCCAGGACCCACTTTTCAGGCAGTCCACCCAAATATCTTTTAACGTTGTCTTTTTTCTGTCAAGTACCTGTGTCTCGCAGGTTTCTCAGATCTGCCTTATAGGATCGCTCGTGTGCGCCCGTCTTGTCTACATCGGCTTTCCTTTCTATCTACATCTTCGCATCTTGTCTTATCTATCAGGTGTCGATTTCATTTGAGTTTTTCAAGTTTTTTTGTGCTTAGTTTGGTACATTAACTTGGACAGGTAACAATCGAGGAAATTCTTGATCTACAGAAACATGTTGATCTTTTCATACCAAGATCGAGGAGCCTATTTCAAGCTATACAATGACTTTATCAATCTACAAACATAATTAGAGTTCTCCCTGTCAACAAACATAGGAGGTTGGGAAGTGTAGATATTTCCCAACAAATCCCCATGCAAGAAAATATTTTTTACATCTAAAGCATTACATTGGAAATGAAAACAACTTTTTTAGTTACAAAAAATATTTTCCATAGCTAATTTTTTAAAAAACCACGACTTCTATCTTTGTAGATGTGAAAAATATTATTAGCATAAAAGATTTACCAAAATTGGTTTTGTTGGTTCATATTATGTTCTTACTAGAGTTTGTCTTTTGTGTTGTTTGACTTTTGACATGTTTTTTTTAGCTTCCAATATTTTTTGCCCCGTCTTTATCTTGTCAAGTCTTCATTTTTTGTTTGTGTGTTTCTCCTTTCTCCCATTTTATCTCCCCTTTTTGGTTTTCTCTCTTCCCATTGTTTCCTATTGTTATGAAATCTTTGGTCAAACATACACTATGATTTTAGTTTTTTGGAACCGTACCACTATAACTCTTTCACCTTTTTGGTAGTCCCTTTTGACCCTTTTTTGGTCCCTTAGGGTTTCCTACTCTTTTTTAGATTTTCCTACTCATTTGTATATCAACTTACCCTTAATCATACTTTGAATTCAAGAATTATATAATTAGATAAGTGCATCAAGGACATGCATACAATTGCAATTATAAGGGATTGTTTTGATTTCAAAAATTAAAAGAATCCCTATGCCAAAAGTAGAATGTAAGCATGTAGAAAATAAATATGACATTTTGTACCTGAACCCATTAAAAGATAAGGGTTACGATACTTGCATTATACTAGATTATTGGTTGACTTGTATTTGGTGTGTCAAATTCCAAAGTGTCAAAAATTTAACAACCTGATAATAATGGAGGGATGACACAACCATGTTATTAACCTTTATAAAATTTTATGGTCTTTCAAGGTCTTGCACTCAAATCAGGGTTATAAAGAAGGAGAGTTATTTCCCAATAACTCTCATCAAATTCTAGATAAGCAAGCAAGGGATTCAGAGATAAGAAGAAAAATATCATGATCATAAAAAAATAGTATTTGACAATTATCATATCCATATTTCTCTGGTTTTGGTTGTGCCAATAAAGGAGTGCTACAATTTTTCTCAAGGTGCTCCATTTCACCTTATTTTTCGAGGTTTGATTTACCTCACCATCTATACTTGTCTTCAATTGGTTATACCTAATGACTATATATTCATGAATACATGCATATCAATATAAAAACTTTCAATATTTCAATCTTATTATATTCCTAACATAATCAATTAGTAATGAACTCAAGGTCTTGGGTTATTGGTGAGTCACAAGTAGTTTGTGATCATCAACCCAAGTTCCATTCCTATTGAGTTCATTGGATGCTTTCGATAAGTGGCCATGGGGATACCTTGAGGTAGGGATCATAATTCTCCATATGAACCAAGCGGAACATAGCGGGGTGCTCTGAATGCAGATCACTCGACAAACATTAAGGACCCAAGTCCACCCCCATGTCCCACTTAGAGAAAGTACTTCTCCACCACTCTAGTTCATAGCTCTGGTATAGTAAAAAGCATTAAAGGAACTAAAATTTTAGAACTCAAGGTCTTGGGCTATTGGTGAGTCACAAGTAGTTTGTGATCATCAACCCAAGTTCCATTCCATTGAGTTCATTAGATACTTTCAATAAGTGGCCATGGGGACACCTTGAGGTAGGGGTTCAACTTCTCCATATGAACCAAGTGGAACATAGTGGGGCACCTCCGATTACAGATTGCTCAGCGGACATTAAGAACCCAAGCCCACCCCCATGTCCCACTTAGAGAAAGTACTCCTCTACCACTCCAGTTCATAGCTCTAGTATAATAAAAGCATTAACGAAACCAACAAAAATTCCAATGGGGTTTGTGTGGAGCAGTTAAGTTGGATGGTTATTTCTGGCTCCACCCAGGTTCAAATCCCACTGAGGCACGATCCCCATTTGGGGTGGTAATGTCTGAGGTGGCACGACTGGAAGGCTGGTTTCAATGTGGTAGTTATTGGCTCGAGAAGACTTCTAGATGTGTGTTTAAGCTTGGCAGCTCTTGTTTCACTGGTGGTGTGTGCATGCATGGTGGCTCGTGATTCCTTAGACGTTTGTTCAAGTGTGGCGGATCGTGGTTCGCTAATTTTTGAGCTTAATTGATATATCTTGGTTGATTGTACTCTGGTTCATAGCTTCGGTCAAAAGTATTTATCTATAAAAAAATAGTAATCAATTAGTAACAATAAAATTTAATTTACTTGTTTATATATGAATTGTCTTGGTATAAAAACCTAGTTACAATTATATGTCGTTAATTTAACATGTTATCAATGCAAATCCAATTTCCACACCTAAACTAACTCATAAAATTACTGTCTTAATCTAAGAAGTTAGATTTGACCTGAAACAAATTTTGATATAGAAACAAAAAAGCCATGATATTACATTATTAATGATAAATTTATTCATAACATACTAGATAATACCCTCAAGACCAATCAAGATGTATTTATGTTACATATTTATAGGTTAATATAAAGTATATCTAATAATATTTACGTATGTATATAAAATAAAATATATAATTTGAGATATGATATAAGGTTCGTAACATACAAGATAATGCCCTTGAGATCAATCAAGACCTATGAGGAATATATAATCTACAATACGATATAAAAATATACAAGAGAACAAGATCAATATAATCAAGTAGGGAGAGAGAGTTGAATTTTCCTTGGGATGCATTAATTTTTACTATCAGTTATATTTGGTCTTGATGTAATATTTTCTTATGCATCTATTTGAGTTTATATTGAGACTTATCTTTTGACATCCTACGGTTAACTTTGACTTAATATTTTTGCTAGTATATGTTCAATTTCAATGCAAGAATAGTTTGATAAGGTCCTAAATAAATTAAAAGTAAAGAATTGATTTGTGGAATTACCTTTAAATCTACGATACTCATAATAAAAACCACGTGTCTTGATAAGTGGTACAAAAATTATGCTATAATTGAGTAAATTATTTGAAATTGTGCTTGGACTATCAACATAGTTAGTTATTTGTGTGTATTATTTGTGGTAAGGCACATGGTCTATTCATGTTTGTTATATACTAGTGGTTGCTCCCAGAGGAGCAAGATTATGTCGTTGATGTTGCATTAGGAATTGGAGTGTAATGTAAGGTACCGATTTAATGTTTTTAATTAAGTAGAGTTGCTTAAAGTGTAGTGTGGAAGATGATGATGGTTGTTTGTGGATTGTATTAGTGTTCTAGGTGAAGGGTAAAGCGTAATTGGGGTGGTGGGTGTTTGGAAGGATTGGGGTTGCATGTTTTGTTAATAGAGGCATGGTGATGTTTGCATCGTGAGTGTGGGTATTGATCATTTGTGGTAGGGCTGTTAAATGGGTGCCAAGTTTAAGGATTAAATTTATGAATGTGAAATTTGGATGTTATATTTAGGACGAGGCATTGAAGTTTAGAGGCCAGTCTATTTAGTTCCATGCAGGTAGTGTTGTGGAACACCTATTGGTGATATATGACTGAAACTAATAGTTGGTAAGAATAAAATACATATATAGCAAGGGCCTTGTAAGTTACAAGAAAATATATGTGCATATCAAATAAGGTTTCGGGTGGCTTATGAAAAGAAAGATATCAGAGAGAGGGTGTAAGTGATATCAACAATGCGTTCCACATTGTCGAGAAAGTGTTTTGGGCATGTTGTGTAATGCAATGAAAAAAGGGTAAGCAACCATCAGGGTATGTGTTTTTTCAAACAATTTAGGTGACCAACGATAGGTAAATAGGTATAATGTTTTTTTCGAAAACCCATCAATGTAAGCGTTCGATAGAATTTGAAGTTGGTATTTTTTAGGTAAAACCATTTCAATTTTTATTATGTTTTCCATTATAACCAATATAGGATGAAAATTTGTCTTTGTTACTATATTATTCACAAATATATTTCTTTTATGCATGGGTTGTGAATGAAGTCATATGAGTGATGTGTAAAAAAGGAACTTTGTTGCACATCAGTTGTTACAATGTGTATGCATTGTAGTATTGAGGTATAGGCTCGTTCCTTGAGGGTTCGTATGTTGTTCTCGCTTGCAATGGCTGCTTGCTGCAATACCTGTTGTGTGTGTTATATTTTTTCTTATGTGAGTAGCATTGTGTAAATTGTATGTTTTGTAGTGGTCTTCTACACATTTTGATAATTGTTGGGTGCAACTACAATTAGTGGTAATACGTTGTGTTATGTTGTCAAAATTGTTCGCCATCTCTAGAGTACCTGTGTGGAGGTTGGAAAGAAATTGTATAAATAATGATATATGAAAGTTGGGTGTGTTATATGTATGGTATATAACTGATACAAACAGGTAAGGAACTCATTTACGTAGAAAATACGTAGCAGTTAGTAGATGTATATTCCTAGTTTTTGGATGGGTTTGTTATTTGTGTTAGGCACAAAATAGGATGGTAATTGGCCCGAGATTTACTTGAACAACCATGTATAAGCTTTGGAAAATAGAAATGGTAGATGAACAAGATGTGAATAGGTAGGGGAATGTCAAGAGCAAAGGAAACTACCCAACATAGTACCTATTTACCTTAAAAATGTGCAGTGTGTAGTAGATTTATATTCGTTAAATGAAAGGATTGGTAAATGTGGTTGTTGTTATTATGGGCTAGTGTATAAAACATGGTTACTTCGTACAAACCTAAAAAACACATGGAAGACAACGTCGAGTTATCCTCTAGTGGCTTTGCCTGACCAAGTTCAGAAAATGTTGTTAACTATTGGTTCAAGAATACAAATGAAAGATTTGAATGATGAATAAGATTTTGTTTTGTATTTGGATTTTTTTCCCCCTACACTCTAGCAAACAAGTGTGACTCCCACCAATAAGGTTTCGATTTCTTATCTTCTTACAGTAGTAAAGCTAGATAGTAAATTTAGATTGATTACAAACTTTGGTTTCTACAAGCAAATTCATGGATTTTCTAAATTTGTATTGGGAGGAATGTTAATTGTGAAATTAAATGAATTAATTTAAGCAAGCTGTTTATATTAAAATAATAAGGGTAAGATGTGGAAAATAGTTAGTACTCAACAAGAGGTAGTTATAACTGATTATTACCAGGGGATCTAATAGCCTTCGTATGTAACACCCAATTTAGGTCATATTCCCGTTTCCTTGTAGAATTCAAACCTGTGTGGCCTCTATCAAGTTAGTGTGCAATTTTCAAAACCTGAAACAAATTTCTCCTTAATTATAGGTTTGTGTAGATGTTATAGTGTAGTATGGTACTCTATATGGTCCTTGTATATTTTTTATGGTATTTACATGAAGTGTTCAATTTGGTGGATGATATAATAACTAGATTGGTCTTTGTCATTATCTATAACTAGCTGATTAACTCTAAGATATGAAGAATGCGTGATAGGGTGGAATGTAACACGTTAATGATGAGTATGAAACGTACTTGAATAACAAATAAAATTGAAAAAATAAAACATAGTAAATTGAAAACAAGTGAGAGACATTCGAAAACTAATGAAGATGGGAATTTTTTTTCAAGAAATCCTTAGAGGAAAAAATAGAGTTATGTAAGCATTTCAAGCATACACTAAATGACTAAAAAGTTTAGGGAGGGAAAAAAAGTAGATGTATAAGGTTACTGATACGTCCTCCCAATGAAAGAGCAACCTATTTAAATCTATTGTTAACTCTCTAGAATGGTACAGTTGTCCAAAGATCGACATGTTTCTTGGTGGTGAATAATTAAATGCTAACATTCAAAAATTGTGAAATGAGGGGAGTTCGGGGTTCTTCAATTTTTCACCCATGCTTAAGAGTGGAAGAATCAATAGAGGCCACATTCATTAAATGTTATTTTTCCTCTCATATTTGACAATAAATACATAAAAGAAATGGAAACCACCACAAATTTTCTCTACCTACCTCGGAATCACTCTCCCCCATAATTCACTCCTCAGAAGATTATGATTAGGATTGGGTTTCAAAAAATTTCATGGCTGCTGCAATGTTGCAGTTAGGATTGTTATTCCCCACAGTCTCCATGCAATCGCAACTAAAAAAACATAGAAGCACATAGATAAGACCAAAACAACACGATGAACAAATAGACAAAGGCATGGAAGTTGTGAAGCTTGACTATCACATTCCGAATCAATGGGTCTATAAGAAATTCATGTAAAAGATACCCATTTATAAGCCTAGCTTAAAAAGAATAGTAAGATTTGAACCTCACCATATCCACCTCAGAAAAAGTTAGTAATAGTAAAGCAACAAAATAAAGCTCCAAAACTGCAAGTGGATCGTATGTTTGAAGAAATTGGAGTCTCACACAATACCAATAATAATTATGTTAATGTCAAGTTTTTTTGTGTGAATTGACAATGTTGTGAATTAAATGCACTAAATCACATTTGGATTTTGAACTTCGAGTCTGAAAATTGTACTAATTTAACGGTTTATTTTCAAAGCACAAATGCACTACTCTTTTTTTATTTAATGAAACTTTTTAAAAATGAAACTTAGTACATGAACTTTACAGTTTGTGGTATCTACATGTGGAGGTTGGAAGTGTCTTACATTGGTGGTTTCTTGTAATGGGGAGGGGGTGGGGTTATAATCCAAGTATTTTCAATATTCTGCTATGGTTACGTAAATAGTTCCATGAATGTACATGTTATGTAATGGTGTAGTTATGGTTCTTTTGGGTCGCAAGAATTCAAGGTTTTGTCAATCATTTTTTGTAGTGCATTAGTATAGGCCTTTGCCTTTATTTGTTTCTGGGCAGTTTTACAGGACATTAAGCATCTCACGTTGAGAGAAATATGGTTGTATAAAAAACTAAATAGAGCGTTTCAAGATGTTTGGTTCAAATCTGAATGTTTTCACGAATGCACTATTATCAACCCTAAATCATAGCTGCATGAAAAAACTTCTATTAAATAAATTTGATGTTGTGTCTTAAAATTTGAAATAGGAAATCTAGGTTAGGTTATGTAGATAAGGTTAGACCCACAAGTATACAAATGATTGTAATTTGATAGAGGTCTAATACACTATTGTAAACCTAAGGAAAAAGCCCACCTCTAAGTAAATATTAGGTGGAAAATATAATATTTAGTAAATGAGGATGTTTTTGTAACAATAAATGCGATCTTGATTGGAAAGTGGAATTTGTAATAGAGCTGTAGTATGAAAGTCTACTTTATAAATTAGATTATATCTTTGATTACGTAGTTTTCAATTTAAATCCTCAATTTACCATAACCAAAGGTTTTTTTGTTTCAGAAACAACTAATACTAGTCTTTATAGCCACAAGGTTCATAATTGTTTGAGAAAGACATTTTACATCAAAGCATGTTTATTAGTAACAATGGAATGAATTGAGTTATTGATGTCCAAAAATTTGTTTTATGCAAAAGGAATGCAAACATCTCTAAAATTTATAGTTATATTTGAATTTAGTTTTCAAGAACTTATAGAGTAATGGAAAGATTAATTTAAACTTACATTACATTTTAGACAGTCATGAAAATGAGGTTGTAATAGTTTTCCTAGGCCTTATATTAAAATAACTGATGCTCCCATAGAGTGTGCTCAAAAATCATGCAAAGTGCCTTCTTTTGGTCCCCCTTGTACAGAATTTCACCCACAAATTTTGTTGATTAATTATATGTCTCCAGAATCTTAGTTTTTCTGATATGCAGGTTCCTTTGTCATTAAGGATATTCCCTTTGATGAAGTCGAGGTTTTTTACTATGCTTTAATAAAAGATAGTAGATACGAAGTGCACCTTATGCATTAGCAGTAAATCTAAGACCTTTCCTTTCCAAAGCTGACTGCATTAATGCTCCCATTTTTCCATAGGTTGGGAGGATGCTGAAAAAGGTTGTGGAGTCTAGCTTTACAACTACCAATCATATTTGGTTAGAGGTTTTGAAGAATTTTTTTAACAAACCCATGTTGTACATATCCTCCTATTACTGATTTCCATGAGACCACATCTCTATGAGGTATTTTTCCAAACAATAGGTGTCCCTTTTATATGCTTCCACATTTTGCATATATGTCTATCAGGGAATTTACAAGTACGACATCTGAATAAAATCCATTTTCGCTTATGCTTTGATGGATATCCATACCCTTTCCTAAACGTCCCATTTCGGCATAGGTTGGGAGGTTGCTGGCAAAGGTTGCGGAGTTTGGTTTTATTCCTATAAATTACATTTTCATAAATGCTTCCAGAGCCTTTTTAACAAACCCATTTTGGGCATACCTTATTTCGTGCATATCTTGCAGCCATGGCACGCCATGAGATAACATATGTGGAGTAATTTATTTGAAAATCCTTGAAGTGTCATCAGGAACATTATTTTTTGCATACCCTACAATAATCGCAGTCCACAAAACCACATTTGTGTGAGGATTTTTTCAAACAACTCACATGCCTTGTGTACCTTTCCACATTTTTCATACATGTCTACTAGGGCATTTGCAACTACGACATCACCTTTGCATTATACTCTTATGGATTTGCACACCATGTTCCAGAGCTTTTATCTTGGAAAAATATGGGAGTATGGTGGTTGTATGTTGTATTTGGTGAAACAATGCCAATACCTCATGCAAACACCCATGTCTTCTATAAATTATAATTATGGTATTCCATGAGGAGTTGTTTGGTCCTTTCAGGTAGTTAAATTTTTTTCGAGCATCCACCAAACTACCACCGTTAACATACATGTTGATAATATTTTTTTGGAAAACTGTACATGTAGAAAATGATAATCCCTTGTGAGTGACGTGAGAATGGATTTGTTTGCCATATGCAAGGGCATTTAGGCCTGAAACAATTGAAGATATATAGAAGATTCTACAGGAGGACTATTAAGAGTAAGGAGAATGCGTAGCCCATATTTTGAATGATCATGTTGAATTTGACTATGAAATTCAAACTACCCCCCTAAATTTGGCCCACCTATGCTTACAATCTACGTAGTGCAATAACCACCTGCTTAAATCTAGTTCTCTTCTAAGGGCTGGGATAGATGGCCAACATACTAATGATTATCCTGAGCGCGGTGGATTTCCACGGGTTTATAGGATATTGCGGGTAGGTTTTCCTTGTAATCTTATCAGTAAAGCACATTGCAGTGAAATACCAAAAAGTGATAGAAGATGGAGAGAGAGCGACGTCGTAAAGGCACACAAAGGAAAGAATGACCTCGTGATTAAACATGATGTTGGAAGTGTGACAGGGAACAGGTAACCAACTGTGACAAGCACCTGAAGAACATGGACTGCGAAGGAGGGCGGTGAAACTTGGTCACGCTGGTGAGCGTCGTCGTTTAGATCTAAGAGAGCAGTAGACATGCCTTCGGCGTAATAATTGACTAGATTATTAGGATCATTCATTTGAACCACATGGTCCTTGAGACATGAATCACTTTGAATATAAAACTTCTATATAAACATGAATTTATTTACTTCTTCATGATTCTTATTGGATTTTGAAAAATGACTATACATAAATTTTTCTTTCATAAATATGATTTTTGAGATACAAGTGATTCATTAGAATGGGTAACTCATTCACTAAAATAGTCTTCACTTTACGTAATAAAATTTTAGCTTTATGAGAAATTAGAATGATATGTCTTATAACAACATGCATTACTCTACCAATTGTTTACATCCTAATTGATTCTAATAAATGCATAAAAAATAAGAAGGATATAAGGGTTTGTAATAGGTAGACTATTCGGATCTAATTAACTTTTAACATCAATTATATAATAACAAAATACTGCACTCAAACTTGAAATGATTGATAAACAATACTTACTTGCTCAAAACATGAGAGGAGAGATAAACTTCGATGTTCAAGGTGGGACAAAGAGAAATCATGATGTGTAATATGGTGCAACATGAGGATCTATAACTATAGATTTTTTAATGGAAATTATAGAATTGGAGAATGAGTAGGCGTAGGACTGTACAATTAATGTATAGTCTAGGTTGGAACTATATAGTTGTGACTTGGAGATGTATGGTCTCAAACCTCTAAATAGTATAAATTTACAACTTTCTATGTGCTTCAATTTTCTGTAAATGATACTCATTGTATGCCACTCTTTCTCACACAACTTTGGAATGACTTGCAATAACTTGCAATAAATTAGAAACCCTAATAACTTACAAAATCCTTCATCAGAGCATCAAAAAACCAACAAATAAAATGTGTGTGTGTGGTTGAGGTTAGAATACCCTTGGAGTTAAAAATCCTATCTATTTAACTAATCGACGTGTTGCACTACATTCTCTCGTTGTAGGATCAGGCCTCGTGCATGTCTCCAAAGAGCTTGTGCAAGTGTGTATAGCTAACCAACCCCTTAGGGGTGCCTTCATGTCTCTTGACACTAAGATAATAGGCCAATTATGTAGTATAAATGTACCCACCACAATAATAGTTAGATATGGATCACCCCAACTATGTGACATAACCCTTTGTTTATTGAAACCCTTGTGTATTGTTTGGAGTGAGTTTACTCTTGCTAAGACATGACTCTATGATATTTACATGCTTAGATATGGACAAAGCTAGACAATTTAACCTAGTTGAGTGCTTCAGACTTGTAGTAGGTATTGATCTAAATGATTTTCAACTAATTTAGAAAGACTTAGGAACCCTTTGAGTGCTTCTAGATTGATATTTGCAATAAGAGCTTGTAAAAATGTTAGGAAAGTTATAAAGTGATAATGACTTACTTATATAACATTCCATATGTGAAATATTATAATAAATCTAACTCTAGGAAGATCAGATGACCCAATGAATGATTTAAAATTGAAATTAGAGTTGGTGATTGTGAAGGGGCAGGAGTGGACATGTAGACCAAGACTAGACCCTACATCCCTATCTTTTGGTATGTTTTCAGACCAAAGATAAACACCAACATCAAAAAGCGTGGCACAAATATCATATGTTTTATATTGCTTTGATTAAATAATATTCTCAAAATTAAGAATAGAGAAGAATGTAAAGATGAGTAATTTATGGAAGAGTGAGAGAGACGAGAATATTAGATTTTGAATGTGAGAATTTTTCAAAGAAAGGATACATGATCAAAATTGGCATTTCTCTTCTAGTTCTATCTACTATTTATATTACATACGTAATATATTATGAGTGATCACCTCAGTTATCCATCTATTTATCGATTGAATGATAGGGAGGTGAACTATCTAGTGTAGCGAGGGCCCGACCTTGAATAGAAGAGTGACTCATTGCCTTTTTTTTGTTGGATATATACATGGGGACCACCGTGGCCACTAAAAGAAGATATTACACATAGAATAAAGAGAGGATAGATAGAGGACTTAACATACAGAGGGATCTGTTGGGAATTCCCGGGCATTGATGCCTATGAAATGAGATTATCCATATGGCTCCCTCCATCCCCTAATATTATAAGTCCTTGATCTGATCCAGATACCTGATTCAAATATTGGGCCTAACTGACTCAATTATTGTTATACATTGTTGTGTTGTACAAGTTGTGCATTTACACATGAACAAGTTACCAAAAAATTGTGCTTACATTTGCCCCCCGCCTTCAGTGTGTAATTGAAAATTATGTGCTTAGAGAAAAAACATACATGGGTGTGTACACACACTTTTCCTCCTCTCGAAGGGACTTATTGATGTGTTGGTGTTAGTACACTCCATGATGAAACCTACAACATAGAGTATAGTCAATGTTTATGATAGAAACTAAACTTTAACTTAGAATACAGATGATTCTTGTAACTTTGAACATTGCAAAAGTATGCAGAGGAGATGGAAAACATGTAAGGAATAAACCTATTTGTTTTATGGAGGGAAGGGATCCCGTCGTTGTTGTGCTTTGTAGAAATTTTTTCTTGTGGATAGGTTGAAGTATTAGGGGTGATCATTCCCTAATTTTGTGCAATAGAAGGTAGTAGAGAAGAGGAAGGATTTATAATACAAATAACCCATGTGCTTTGAAGCCTTCCCTATTTTATAATTCGATGACATGGGAGGAAAGGGTAGTCGAGGAAGCTCACAATTTTGCTTTGATGCTTTCCACATTCAGGAATATGTTGAGAGAAGAGGAAAGAGTAGTCTATGAAGCTTTCATTTTTTATTCGATGCTTTCCACTAAACTCATAGACCATACCACTACAGACGATTCTAGGCCCAATTTTTTCCAACTTGAAGATACCGGACCTTATAAGGAATGGACACTGTCATGCCCCTATAAGGTGTTATTATGATTGAATTAATCATGTAGAATTTTGAAACATCAAAGGGGAGAAGGAGGCCCATACCCTTAAACCTTGTTTTGCAAATGAATTTGAATAGTATCATAAAGAAGGAATGAAGTAATCATGCCCCCTGTAACTTGCGATGAATTGCGTCATCTGTATCTATAATTGGATATGAATCCTACAAACAACTGGCATAATATGTAGCGATTGAAATCTTGAGTGAATCTTCCATCTATTCGGAATGTATGAAATGGTCAATATTGTACCATGATCCTAATTATATTGTATGGTTTTTATCTTTTTTGAATTTTACCACATTTCATTATCTACAATATTTTTCGAGGATCTAAGTCTTGTGAAAGATTTTTTTTGTATATTATAACATATTTATAGATGTAGAAATGTCCTAATCAATGCCCCCTCTTTTAAGGCACATGTGATATAACATTTGAGTGTGTGGTTCAAAAGAAAAGATGTGTACTCATATACCATATATGCGATAATTTGCATAAGATCATAAAGAAGGTTGAAGTGGTGGCAACCTTTGATAACCCATACCTATAAAAGGGGTTGCGCATGGTGGCAACTGTGACACATAGAAAAAGTAACATGTCACAAACAAAAAACAAGAATGTATATGTAAAGAAACTAGAAAAAACATAGAAAAATAACAATCATATCCTAATCCATAGTAAAAACAAGTATAGAAACATCATAGTAAACACGTTAAAATCCATAACAAAATAGTAGTGTAATAATCATTGTATAAGCCAAGTGTGTCAAAAGCTAGCAATAGTAGATAAATATAAACAATAATGTACAATCATGTAATTGGTAGCATGTAAAAGCATAGTCACATACAGGCATGGATCCGTAAACGTGGGACATCCAAAATGTTATAAGATAATTGTCGTAGAAAGAACAATGTGCAATAGTTAGAGAAACACGTGCATAAACACAAGCTAGGAATGGAGGTACAAACGTGGGCCACCCAATGTGTCACAAGATAATCAAGACACTCAGGATGTATAAAGTAAATAGTCATAACATCATAAGAAGATAAGAAAATTAAGTAAAGCAATGGAAAAAGCAATACCAGAATGAATCCATATAAGAAAATACTGATAATAACATATGAATCAATTGTAGTAAACAATAATAGTAACAACATAGATAACAAGATAATTTAGCACTACATAAAACACTCGTGTTAGTCATGTTGATCCAATAGGTAACAATAGACACTATGTATGTAATCAAATGTGATAAGGAAGGTATAAAGTAACATATAATGAAATAAAAACACATGTATGACATGGAGTGATACCCCCCATAAGAGAAATATAAGGAACCAAGCGGGATCCTTTCATCGTGTAATAATATGAAACTTTCATGCATCAAGCTCAAGATACATCATGAATATATGTGTGTAAAGAATAAATATGTGTTGGGTTTCAGATTTTCACTTGGAATGAAATCACAATCAAGGGACAAGAAAGTCCCTCCTCTTTAATGGGAGAGGTTCCCTTATTGAAACCAGGGGAAAAACCTATGTAGAAATGCACAATTTTTCATTCAATGGTGGTTTCCCGATATCTTGAAATGTGTTTTATGCCTGGAAATTTATCAATACATGAGGATAGAAGACTTGAAGAGAGGA